>JAQQPU010000567.1:2341-69141 GCA_029168905.1 Artemia sp. Kazakhstan ARC1039 | reverse complement strand
GAGAGAGAGAGAGAGAGAGAGAGAGAGAGAGAGAGAGAGAGAGAGAGGGAGAAAGAAAGGGAGAAAGAGGGAGAGGGGGTAAGGAACATTGGAATGTTATTTTCCCTGGCTCTTTCATGTCAATTTATACAAGTGTAATTTTTGTACTTTTTGTTTATGGTGACCAAACTTGTTAACACCCTTTGTAAAAACTATAAAAATACTAATTTCACTGTGACATACCCTAAATAAGCTTGACTCCCCCTGAGATAGAATCTCGGCTGTGCGACCTTTTCACCCAGTTTAAAGTCCAAAAGTGTTCAAACTTCACGAATGTGTATTTATTTTCAAGGTGGTCTTTGCCTCTTTTTTAAAACTCCTAAACTTCTTGAAAGGGCATTGCTATATTAAATATTTGTTACTTCTTCTTCAATTTGAAAGCTGTTCCCATTATCCCTGCTTGAATCCGCATGCCTGGCATATTCTAAGAACGCAAAGCATGTCACAACTGTTCTTTTATCACGTGAAGTTTGAATTAACCCTAGCGAATATCGCACGATATCTTCTCATTTACGAAAAAACAAAGTTTAAATGTTTACATTTCTTCAAATTTGGCAATATTTACTTGAGAAAGATGAAGTTTTTTGCGATTCGTTTGCTGTAAAATCGATGGAAAATGTAAAACTAAACGATATAACTGCGAAAAGAGTTTCAAAAAATTTGCAAGATATTTCACAATGTGACTTGCTCAGCAAACAAATTAAGTCAATAGTACAAACAAAATAGAAAATGAAATAGAATATTCTTATTTGGGTTCCGATTTTAGCTCATCAGTTTAGATATTGTTCAGGAACTTTTTGAGGATTGCTTTTTAGCTAATGAGTCTAATTAAATTATGGTGCAGAGTAAGTTAAATTGGCGTCTAAAAAAATTTGTTTTGATGGGTAATAGGGTTTATATTTTTTTTTGTATTGTCTTTGTTTTTAGTGCATATCCCTATGAAAATTTAAAGTAGGCTACAGAGTTAACTGCGCAACTTGACCCCTACAGTGTATAAAGGAAAAAAGTAAGTTTAAGTTACATAATTTCTTAGCCTGTTTTTTCTAACAGGTGTAGATAACCATAGAGTTTGCTTTTAAATTTCTAACATTTATGCTTTAAGGTTGCGTGTGCGTGTTTTTCGTATGTTGTTTATCTGCGGTCCTTCAGTAATGATATTGAACAGTTCGTGGCAACGAGCTGCAAGGAGCGTCTTGGCCCAGTTATAACGAAAACACCAACAAAAGGAATTTATTGGGTTTAATTTTACTTACCAAAAGCTACGAACCTCAAAAAAAATTGCAAAATTTTCGAAAAAGAGGGAAACCCCCGAAAAATCAAGCGACCTTAATGAGAATTACACTATCAGATTAAATAAATCAGAGAGATCTACTGTTGAGGTTTCAAGCTCTTACAAATGGAAATTTAAATTTTTTGACAGAAGAATTATCACGGGTGCGTGTTTATTTGTTTGTTTTTAGTTTATTTTCCCCATGGTGATCTTACGAACCAATGGTCCTAGAAGATCGGAAGAAGGCTCATTCGAAAGGAAATTAAAAGTTCTAGTGTTCTTTTTAAGTGGCTGAAAACACTGGAGGGTAACTAGCCCCCCTCCTATGACCTTCTTTCACCAAATGACATCTGATCAAAGTTTTCATATGTCCATTTGGTTCAACATAGTCCAAAGGTCCAATAACTATACCTCTAGGGATAATATGATTCCCAAAACCCCGGGAAAGGACTGGAAGTTCTTTAAGTTACAGTCCTCTAATTTCTATATTGTTTACGTATAGTATTTATAATTGGGAAACATTCTGAATTTTTTCTGTGGGAAATTTTCTGTGGATGGAGGGATATCCAGAAGAGAGAATTTTCCATGAAGAAAAAAGTTTCTAGGAGAATTTTCCAAGGGAAATTTACAAAGAGGGGGCCAGAGCTGTAAATTAAGCAATTTGCCTATTGTTTAGACTTAGTATCAATTATTGGCGAACATACGGAAAATTTTCATGGGAAAACATTCCATAGGGGGATTTTCCGAGGATAATTTCTCACGGAGGGGAGATGGGGAATTTCTATCTAGATGGGGATTTGAAAAATGATCAGAAATTATTTTTGTTAAGGAAAGCACGGAGAATTTTCAATGGGGAATTGTCCTGGGGAAGTTTTTGGGGCTGGATTTTACCTGGTTTCTCTTGACCCCCCCCCCCCCCCCATTTCTTAAATTTTTCATTGCTTTTTTTTAGAGATGGGTTCTGTACTGTAATTTTGATTCCAGATATATAAAATGCACCAAATTTATGTTATTTTACAGGAAATCCAATTCACGAAAAGATAGAAGAGGATTGAGGGTAAAATATATTTCTTCAAAACCTAGGGGGATTGGACTTTTGATGTTTTTTTTTTTTTAATGGAACTTTAAAAAAGGTATTTTTTTTATTAAAATCTTATAAAGAAAGTAATCTTTTAAAATCTAGGTGGGGAAGAGTCCTTTCCCCACCTCACAATTGGACCATGCTTAAATGCTACCAATTATCCCATTCGCTGGAAAAATGTTGATTATTATATTCCAGAATCTATTTATGAGAGGATTCACTATTCTTATTTCATGAAAGGGTTTGTTTATTATTTTAATTTTTCATTTTAAAAACCACATTTTTCCCATTTATGTTTTTGGCACATTTATTCCCCCCCCCAAAAAAAAAACCAGAAACAACCCGATTATTCTCCCCTATTAGATTTTTAGCCCTCTCCTCTTCTTGCTGTACCCCCCTCAGTTTCCCAGGTCGCTGTTATCTCTTAATTTAAAAAACGAAAAACAGTAGCTATGCCAGTGGCGGATCCAGGGGGCAAGGGGGCACGCGCCCCCCTAGTGTAGTCTAAAGTAGTGTAATCTACTTAATTAACTTAAGTTTGCGGTACTTAAACTTGCTTCTAACGCAAATTTATCGGATCAACCTATTTTGCGACACCCCCCCCCCCAATAAAAAATTATGGATCCGCCCCTGATTCTCCCCCCCCCACAGACGGGGAGACAGATTTTACGGTATGATCTAATTAAAAGATCAGAAAATTAAACAAAAACAAGTTTTATCAGCTGAAAGTAAGGAGCGACATTAAAACCTAAAAGGAACAAAAAGTGTTCTTTACATGAGGGGGGCTGCCCGTTCCTCAACCCTCGCTCGTTACACTAAAGTATTTTGTGATTTAAATATGTTGCTTATTCCAATTAAATTGCCCTTGTGTTTTAGTAGTTTTTCTTAAAGAATTGGGAAAAAAGTCAAATTTTAGAGTAAAAAACAGCAAGGGTTGAGGAAGGAGCAATTCTCCTCATATACGGAGTGACTTCGGTTTGTTTTTAAGTTGAGTGTCACTCCCTACTTTCAGTTGGTAAAACTGTTTTTTAAATTTAATTTCAATCTAACACCATTATTTTGCTATCAGTCAATACCTGAGATACAGTTTTAATGTTTGGTTAAAAAGAAAGTCAAAATACGTTAGAAATGTGTAAAAATAGCAAAATTTTTCAGTCTCCTAAGCAAGTCTAAATTATTTTCTAAAAAAAGAGCATCAAGGAACATCATAATTCCGATTCGGGGAATAGATACGTCTCAAACTAATGAATCTAATTACATAAGGATTTTGCCCTTTTGATGCAAGTTAGAGCTGTAGGTATGTAAAAAAAAAAAAAAAAAAAAAAAAAAAAAAAAAAAAAAAAAAAAAAAAGCCCATAAAAGCCTTGCCATAAAGTAACACAAAGATTCCAAATATTCAATATTTATCATGCAAGTACCCCTGAATTTCGTTTTCCTTTTAGAAAGAGAAAATTTGGCTGATTTTCAAAAAAGGGGGAAAGACCCCCTAAAAATTATAGAACCTTAATGAAAATCACGCCATCATATTCAGCGTATCAGAGAACCCTACTTTAGAGGTTTCAAGCTCCTATCTACAAAAATGTGGAATTTTGCATTTTTTGCCAGAAGAAAGATCATGGATGCGTGTTTATTTTTTTTCCCCAGGGGTGATCGTATCGACCCAGTGGTCCTAGAATATCGTGGGAGGGCTCATTGGAACGGAAATTAAAAGTTCTAGTGCCCTTTTTAAGTGACCAAAAAAATGGAGGGTAACTAGGCCCCCTCCCACGCTTATTTTTTTCCCAAGTCACCCGATCAAAATTTTGAGATAGCCATTTTGTTCAGCATGGTCAAAAATATGATAAATATGTCTTTTAGGATGACTTAATCCCCGAAGTCCCCAGGGGGAGGGCTAAAAGTTATGAACTTTACCCAATGTTAACATATAGTATTGGTTATTGGGAAGTATACAGAAGTTTTCAGGAGGGTTTTTTTCTGGTAGTGGTGGGGGGAGGGGACGGGGGTTATGTTCTAGGATCTGTCCATGAAGGAAGTTTTCATGGGGGAAGGGAAATTGCCATGAAGGGGGCACCGGACTTGCCAGCATTATTTATTGGTTATTTGGAAGTATACAGACATTTTCAGGAAAGATTTTTTTCTGGAGGGGGGGGGGGCTAGAGGAGGGGTTTATTCTGGAGAATCTTTCCGTAGAGGATGTTTCTCTGGGATAAGGGACATTTCTATGAAGGGGGTGCCGGATATCCAAGCATTATTTAAAAAACGATCAGAAATTAAATAAAAAAACAAGTTTTTTCAACTGAAAGTAAGAAGCAACATTAGAACTTAAAACGAACAGAAATTATAACGTATGTGAGGGGCTTCTCCCCCAAGTCAATACCTTGCTCTTTTCTCTACAGTTTTTTTTTAGTGCTTTCAAAAGACCTATCTATTCTAATTAAACGGCCTTTGTGATTCAGAGGTTTGTGAATCAAATTTTTTTTTAACTTTTAACGTAAAGAGCGTGGTATTGACTAAGGGAAGAACCCCCTAATATACGTAATAACATATACGTAATAAAAAAACAATAAAAAAAAACAAGCGATATGGCTCAATAGTAATCGAAACTTTTAAAAACGGAATGATGTCAATAAATGTATCAAAAGATTGTGTTTATAATGCTGATTCTAAATATATAAATTTATTAAGTTTAGTATTACTCATCAAAGGCTACGAGCCTGAGAAAATTTACCCGACTTTTAAAGAGGGGGGAAATATCCCCTACAAGTGAAAGAATTTTAATGAAAATAACACCGTCAGATTCAGCGTATCAGAAAACCCTATTACATAGATTTCAAGCTCATATCTGCAAAAATCTGCAACTTTGTATTTTTTGCCAGAAGAAAAATATACGAATATAGAAGTTAGTTACGTAAGCTAACTTGTAAATTACGTCATAACCAAATTTAGAGACATCCATTTAGCAAAAGAAAAGTAAAATTTTTATGCAAATTTTGTTTACTTATTCAATGACGGTGAGCCAAAATAAAAGCTGCATTAACTAAAAAACAATCAGAAATTAAATAAAAAAAGCAAGTTTTGTAAACTGAAAGTAAGAAGCGACATTAAAACTTAAAACGAACAGAAATTATTCAGTATATGAAAGGGGCTTTCCCCTCCTCAACGCCTCGCTCTTTACGCTAAAGTTTGACTCTGTCTCACAACTTTATTTTTTAAAACAATAAAAACTTTAGCGTAAAGAGCAAAGCGTTGAGGAGGGGACAGCCCCTTTAATATACGGAATAATTTCTGTTCGTTTTAATGTCGCTCCTTACTTTCAGTTTTAAAAACTTGTTTCTTTATTTATTTTTACAGAAAGACTGGGAAGTAAGAACAAAATTTCTATCTCACAGTAACTTGTATTGCTGGGATTTTTAATCCCGGTCATAAGAAAGACGAACAGTCATTACTAGAACTCTCTAAAATTAGTAACTTAGTTTAAATAAGTAAACAAGACAGATACACAATTTAGCTTTACTGTGTGGCTCAGTTCATAGTTAAGAATTAGTCTAGTATTTGTATTGAGGGAGGGGTCTCCTCCTCGTAATATAGCCTTATACATATAGTATTGTGTTAATAAGAGCAGTTTCTTAATTACTATAAGCGATTCTGCAAACCAGTTTAAGATCAACGAATACCTTTAGACTGGAATGATAATAAATGGGACTCCTAACTTGTTTAACTGCTGATGTGATACTAGGTCAGTACTAATAATTGCCTAATAGGGAAAGGGAATTTATATTAGGGATTTGAACGTCTAACGCATGCCTAGAAAAATGAAATTCAAATAGTTCAGGATTGGTGATTTCGTTTATTTTCTATGAAGAGTGAATTGAATTGAATTAGAACGATTTTATTGCATAGTCAGCTAAGACTTCCGGGAGAAAATGTTTTCTTAGAAATGATTGGTACGGATCCGGAAATAGGTTTCTTTATCTAAATCAAAACCTAAAAGAAGTTTTTGCGTTTTCCTAGGTGGGTAAACAAAAAAAAAAAAAAATCTTGATTCACTATCACGTTTTCGGTTTCACTGATTTTCTAACGAAATAGCAGTGGAAAAAATTGTAAGAGATTTTTAGTTTTACAAAGTGCTTTGGGGGATAGGTTGGCAGATTAAAAAGCCTATTTTAGCTATACCAGCATGTGAAAGGAACACTACATCAAAATAATCACGGGCTTTGAGGGCTTGATCCAAAATTTTTTAGATGACGAATTTTGACAGTTTTCAAAAACAATTTAGACTATAGATCATTTTCAGCCAAAGACAAAAAGATAGATTAGTTACCAATAGTTCTTTGTCAAAAAGTGTGCTTTAATTGCATCAGTCTATTTTTGTGATGTCACATTTATTTTTGTGCCAATCATGTTGTTCCTTAAGCATATGTTAAAAAGAAAAGCTAGACAAACCCTTTTTTTTATCCTTCTTGTAATTACATGTTGTTATGCCAAATTTTGGGCCAGTAAGAAGAACATAAAACTATTATTTTTGTGTGTGAAATTTTAAGTAGGCAAAAGAAACTAAAAGTGTATGAGCCACTGTGTTTCTTACAAGTAAGCTCTCTTTTTCTCTTTGTTTCAATTAATACCCTACAGAAGAATTTCCGTACGGCATGCTTTATGGTGTGAATAGCATCATGATTTAATAGATGAATCTTAGTCTTCGGTAGGTCCAGGCAAAAATCTTTCACTGAGCCATTTGAAGGCAATCGGAGATTAAAAATTATTTTGAAGATTTATGTCCACAGGACTTCCAGGCAAGTGGGTGACTGATATTGTTCATATTATATGAACTTTGCCTACTGGGAAAGCCCACTGGAATTACAATGGGGGTGCAAAACTGGACTTGGATGCAAAACGGAGGACTGAGATATTTTCAAACACTTTGAGTTTTGCCTATTGGCAAAGCCCAGCAGAATCGCAGCGGGGCGGCCAAGATTCTTACGTTGACTCATAACTGACTTAGTGTTTACTGGACTTGTAGGCAATCGGGCGACTGAGTTTTTTTTCAAACACTTTGAGTTTTGCGTATTGGAAAAGCCCACTGGAGTCAATATGAATGGATGACATAGATTTTAGGTTGAAAACTTATGGCCAAAGAGTCGACTGAACTTTGCCTTTGCCTTGAAAAAATTATTTAAAAAAAATAGGTTTTGAGATTCTTTGAAGTAATTTTAGTTCAATATTTTTCAGTGTATTGTCTTAAACAGCTCTTCAAACAGGAGGAGGGGGTTGCTCATCCTCAACACCTCGCTCTTTACGCTAAAGTTGGAATTTTGTCCCAATTCTTTAAGAACGACTCCTGAAACACAAGGTTCAAATAATTAGAATAATAAGAAGCTTGTTTAAAAGAGCTAAGAAACTTTAGCGTAAAGAGCGAGGTTTAGAGGAGGAGCAACCCCCCTCATATACGTAATAATTTCTGTTCATTTTAGGTTTTAATGTTGCTCCTTACTTTCAGTTGAAAAAACTTATTTTTCTAAATTTAATATTCATTAAGAAAGATAACGTCTGAGTCAAATGGAGTAGTGTAAGGCATAGTGAAGAATTTTTAGGTTTAAATATTTGTATCTAATGAATATGCCTATCCTGAATAAGAAACAAGGATACATGGGGAGAATATGGAAGCATTTGCCTGCATTTAGTTGTCATGGGCAATAAGCCTTCATACTTAACTTTTCTTTGTGTTCCTGAAAACGAGCAGAGAACCATACCCGAAAAATGAGGTAATGATTACTAAGAAACAAAATATACTGTCAGAATAAAAAGTGGATTTGTGTCAAAGGTAGCGCTGTAATAATTGAAAGGTCCAATAAATATGCTTCCGAGGATGACAGAAACGTCAGAGTCTGTGGCATAAGAGACGCGAATATGCAATTACAAGGTAATTACATTTAAGTTATGTGGTGGAAAAGGGACTTGTTTGATCTTGGGTGTCCAGTGGATGGAAACTGTCAGGGATCGATTTCTGGGTTAAAAGAATGACACATTTTGCTTCTGGAAAGAAGGGGATAGATGACTCAAAAATGGCCCAAAGACATTTTTCCAAGATAAACTTGAAACACACTCGCAAGTCCTTAGGCCAAGAAGAGCCTGATTTAGAATGGGTTTTAAAAAAATCTCACCCTCCCCCCTTCTCAAATAGCAATTCGCTCCAAAAAGGACCAAAAAACTTTTTCCCTGGTCAGTTGAAAATTATATCTAGAGGTCCTTGGGCTGAGGAAACCCCAATGCGAAGGAAAATTTATAAAATTTATTGATTCAGGGCCACAAAAAAGCAAAAGAACTTTCACCAGCCCTTTCACATGGAAGGCGTGGTCGCAGAAGCTTCGGAGGTGATCTCTCGATAGAAAATTACAAGTTTTGTTGTCCTTTTTAAGGGCTATAAAGGATAAGAGAGCTATTGTACTATGTGCCACTATGAGACATATAAATTATTTACGTTTAACTAGCAGGGCAAATTCAAAGACACCAAATACACGTCTTTTGTCCGCCCGCATCTAGAATATGGTTGTCCAGTTTGGCACCCTGGTATCTCTCGCGAAGAATCGGAAAGAATCGAATTAATTCAAAAAAGAGCTTTGCAAATAATTTTCAAAGAAGACAAGGTGCCATACTCTCTGCTCCTAAAAATGCTAGTCTGGAAACCTCTGAGCGAAGGAGGGTTTCGTTGTGCCTCCGTTTTGCAAAAAATGAAATAACAAACCCTCGGACGGCAAGTATTTTCCCCAAACGTCACTCCCCATCCAGATTACGGCCGCCTCGAGCTGTTTCTGAGCCCACCCCTGTTTTGTCCCCCATTCGCTGCGTTACTTCCAGATATGAAAGAACTCTTGCCCCCTTCATTACAGAAAAAATAAATAAAATATCTCACTAGTTTCTCTTTTTTCTTTTTTTTCTCTCTCTCTCTTTTTTTATTAGCTGATGGTACTTCCCAGGTTCTTGCACCCTTTTGCTTGTCCCTTCTCATTTTTTTGTTTTAGTTCCCCCTGTAATTCTTATATATTTTATATTTCGTTCTCTTTTTTGCGTCTGTTTATTTATTTTTGTCCCCTCCCCCCTTTCTTGAGCAGTTTTTATCTTTTCAACTCTTTTATTGACTTCGTGTAGTGGAATTATTGACACTTTTTTAGTGCCCCTTTTAATTTATATGTATTTATATCTCGTTCTTGTTTGTATTTATTCGCTTATTTTGTCCCCCCTCTTTGTTTATGTCCCTTTTAATTCTTTTTTGATCTGTATTTGTGTAAGTTTAGTTTGATCAATTTTTATCTTTTTAACATTTTAATTGGCTTTTTACAATATAATTATTGACCTTCAAATGGTTGTTCATTGTGGTTTTTCTTTTCTGTTGTTTTTCTTTGCATTTTTGCCAGTTTTAGTGCAATCATTAATATTGTCAACTCCGAAGTCCGAATTCAGCCCTTTGTGGGCTTGTGATAGAAAATTTTTCTGAAATAAATATCTTATCTTATCCATGTGTTGCTAGGTTATCAAATTAAAACATCTGCAATATCTTGAGAACGGCTTGTGAGATCAAGTTGAAATTTTCTGGAATTGTTTGGGGGTAGGGGGCTTAGGACCACGTCGAAATTAAATTTTGACTTTGGGGGGGACAGAAGGGATGAACATTTTATTTTGTTTCAAATCTACTTAGAAGTTTTGGCAGTTTAAACCCCTGTAGGAGTGGAATCTAATTCACGATGATGTAGCGATATAAATCGAAGGACACTATATTTACCTAGCTTAACGAAATAGGGCATCTGCAAAATCCCAAAAACGACTTGAGAGATTGAGCTGAAACCAGAGGTTCTGGTATGCCAATCAAACATTAAATTTTGACTTAGGAGGGGAGGGAGATGAATCTAAGGACACCATACGTATCAATTCCATCAAAATAGCCTACCCGTAATATCTCAGGAACGGCTTTTGGAGATGAGATTAGGTAATGAAATTAATAAGTAGTGTGGAGAAGATGAGGGAACTTCAAAATTTCGTGAAGGTGTGGGGAGTGACTAAGAATGCTATGCCTCATATCCACCAAGATGTTTTGTGTTAAAAGCCCCTATGAGAGTCAGAATCCATTTATCTGTAAGTAGTGATGCAAATCAGAAGATGCTATATGGTATGAGGTTATCAAATTAACGTATAACCAATACCTCAGACACACTGTTAAAGAGGATAGGGATGGAGGAATCAAAGTATATTTTCTCTGGTTTGCAGAAAATTTTCACACTATAAGCCCCTGTGGGACCTATAATTAATTCCTGGTAAAGTAGCAAGGTAAATCAAAAGGCAGTATATGCAACCAGTTGATCAAAATGACGTGTCTGCAATATCCTGTGAACGACTTTGGCGAATCAGGTTGAAAATTTCACGGAGTCTTGGGGGGCGGTAGTTCAAAAATTGACACGGAAGGAGACTATAGAGAAGAAGGGTATGAAGAGTTTGGTCTCTACTCGGATTGAGTATTTTAGCACTATAAGCCCCTATCTGAGCAGTTTCTTCTCCCAGTGATGTAATGATGTAGACCGTAAGAAATTATGCGTAGCATTCCTAGGTTATCAAAATGACGTATCTGCATTATGTCAGGAACAGCAAAGAGGATCGAGTTGAAACTTTCAAGAGGTGCTGGGATTCAAGTGAATCTCGACTTTAAACTTAGGGGAGGCGTAGAGCTAAATCAAAAGGAACCATGAATGCAGGTTATCAAAAGGGCATATATGCAACATCTCGGGAACAGCTGATGCGGGATCGAGCAGAAACCCGGAATGCTAAGGAAAAGAAGACAAGGGGACTGCAAATTTTATACTTAGAAGAAGGAGATGGGGTTACTAAGAAATAGAGTGTCCATTCACGGTAAAGCAAAAAAATGTCTATTCACGGTGATGTAGTGAACTAAATCAAAAGAAGGTATGTCCACCAAAGCTATCAAAATTGCGTTTCTGTATAATCTTGTGAACGACTGAGGGGATAAAACTGAAACTTTCAGGGAGAGGTTTGGAAGGGAAAGAATCATTTAAATACAATGTTTAAGAAATGAGTCTAGGTATTGTCAGGTAGACCTCAATGAAAAGAAAAATGTTGCCAAACGAGGCCAAAAAAGTCTAACAGAAAAAAAAATGTTGAAATTAAAGGTTTTGCTGGTTCACGAAATCCTAAAATGAGCAAATCCTAAATTGTTTTTCATCGATCGGCTTGAATCTTTCAGAGTAAGTACATCGGACGAAGTGAACCTTAATGTTGACAATAAGTTTTGAAAGAATATGGAGATTATTTAAATTCTTTGCCCGACAAGCTTTGTCTTTCTTTGTTCTGAAGAAATTTAAAGTTTCAGGCCATGTGGACACCTCAATTAAAATGTTGGGGCCAAGTTAAGACCAAGCTTAACCGTAATTAAGGCAAAAATCGAGGAACAAGTCTGATACTATTGATCGTAACGTACTTTTTCTTGAGACAAAAAAACAGAAATCATTTTGTTAGATGAACTTTGAGTGTATTTATTTTAACAAACAAGCAGTTATAATAAGAAAAATATAAGACAAAAATAATCAATGGTGGTCTAAAGTACGGTTGTATTCAATGGTGTTTACAGGATAGGGGTCAGTATGACTACAGGAGTACAGAGGACCAAAATTTACGCAGATTTCAATTTATACGAAAAATAATACCCCTTTTCACCCACCCAAAATTCTACCGTGAAATACTGATTGTACAAAACCACTGCAGGTCGAAAATTTTGACTTAAAATTCCACTTTAAAATTTAAATTGAAATCAAGCATTTCAGTTCTTTAGCAGTAAAACTAAAGAAAAAAACTTTATAAATACTCCTAACACTAACCAATAATAATGCCAAGAAAATGGATTAAGATTGATTTTAAAAATGTTTTCCAGAAGCTATTTTCGAAGAAAAGTCAAGACCCATCTTAAAACCGAGGACGAGTGAAAATAAAGTCATATAATAATTCAGACTTAAAGCAGGCAGAAATTACTATTCATGAGTAAATTAAATCCAAAACTTAGAGAACTTAAAATGTATAATCACACTCAACATAAAGCCAACAAATGCTATTAAAGCTGAATAATTAATCCTGAAACCAACGACAAGTAGAAAGACCAGTCAAATCAAATTTGAAACGAACATTAATCATAGTCGAGCTACTGCCCCCCCCCCCCCCCAAAACTTTCTAAAGGCCTGAGCGTCATTTGCGCTTCGCCGAAAATAAAATATATTATGAATTTTTTTTTATTACGATTAGAATAGAAAAAAATCAAGATTCGATTAGAATCCCAGGAACTAATCATTATACATTAAATAATCAGTCTACTGGCAATAATCCTTTCCAATAGTGGTGATGGTTTCTGTCAATGTCTTGATAAATAAAAAACATAGGCCCAATGTAAAAAATACATGACATTTTAATTAGAACGCAATTGACCCTAAAAAAGCTTAGTGAGAATAAGAGAAAGGGCGGCAGCAAACCCTCTTTTTTTAAACTTTGATTTACGTTTTGACACTTTTGTTTTTGTCTAGTTGTTGATGTCATCTTTTTTTTTTGGGGGGGGGGATAGGTTGATCCGATAAAAAAAAATTTAGGGGGGGAATAGGTTGATCCGATAAACTTGCGTTAGGAGCAAGTTTAATTAACGCAAACTTGAGTTAATTAAGTAAATTACACTACTTTAGACTACGATAGGGGGTGCGTGCCCCCTCGCCCCCTGGATCCGCCACTGGTTGATGTCATGACAAATAAAAACGGGTTTCTCGAAATACAGTTCGTTTTAGCCATAATGCGCAAGCGCAAATAACCCTCTGGCCTTTGGAGAGTTTATGGAGTAGTATCATTCCTCTTGCATTTGGTAATTTCTTTTCGTTCAAAGTTCGAATTATTATTTTTCTTTGAAAAACCTTTTGTTTTGCAAAACATTTTAAAAGTTTAATTTCTTATTGAGGACGTTTTCTATCAGTGTTAGGAATGCTTCCGGAAAAAGGCTTTGTCATATCTCTCTTGTGTTATTTCCTTCAAGCTGGCTTAAAATATCGTTTTTGATGAAAAATACAATTAACTAAAAATCTGTATTTGTGAACTCTGAAGTAAAAGCGTCATTTTTGAAAGAAATTTTTGGGTTTCTAGGCAGAGAAGAGTCTCCAGCATTTTATTGGGGGGGGGCGCCCCCAAGAGGGATCCATATCTGGATATTCAAGGGGCATGGGACATATAATAATTTTTCTCTGTATTATTGAGGGGGAAGAAATTGCCACCCCGTCCCCTTCCCCCCCCCCCCCCCAACGACGCCCCTGTATCTAGGTCACATTCAGTTTCCAGACGAAAAGGTTTTTACTCATTGAATATAGCCTCTTCCTGTTTTTTCGTCGAGAGAAGGTTAAACTTTTGAGACTTTTTAAACCTCCAATTTTGCATGCTATTTTATGGCTACGCTAAAAAAGTTGACTAATTGTATTATCTCGTAAACGTCTCTGCTTTTGAGAAAATTACTAAACTAGAAAACTAAAGCAGGTGAATAAAAGACTTAAAGCCAAATTAGCCTCCCCTGACAAAATAAAGAACGAAATCTTGAAAGCAACGAGCGAGTCGATTGCCAGTTGGAAGAAAAATAATGACACGAACGTTTTGCCTGCATTAAATAAGGCGTCCTCAGCATAGAGGAGAAAAAACTAAGAAAATAACATAAAGAAAGGAGGAAAAGCAAAGAAGAATAAAAAGAAAACAGTCAAACTGAATATATATAATTGCTACTCCATGACACAACCCATGGAAGTCAAATGTACAACGAACGAGCTACTCCCCTGAACAATAACAGAGAAACAACTGAATTATTAAATTTTTTCGTTCTTTCACCACGCAGAATACACCTTGTTGGATACAGGCGATATATCCACATAATTAATCTTTTTTTCTTCCTACTTACCATAGACCATGTGTGGTTTTCAAGATTTTCTTCTTCGTTTTTACTAAAGCCGGTTTTTAGAGTGAAGGGAGGGGTTAAATTTTAAAATCTGAAGAACAGATGAATTTCATGGAAACATTATTCCCAATCGCAAAATTATGGGTTTGAGAGAGGAGGGGGGAAAGGCTCCCCCCTTTGTATTTGCCTACGCTAAAGTTTTTCTTGTGTTTTTATGGAACATGCAGATTGTAATAAATTTTATTTGTATTAAAGATGTTGTTACAACTAAAACTAATAATAAACATACCGAATTCAGGTTGATGGCTATTCCATAATCCTTAATAAGTTCAGTAATAGCAAGTGGTTCTTTCCTTCTAAGTGATAAGTTCTATAGGCACTGATCCCTTTTAGTATAGTTTGAACCCTGGCACGGCGATAGCTCAACATGATTAGCCTAACTGATTAAAAGACATTATTAGTATTGGCGCCAAAGAAAATCAGTAAACACTCGAAACTTAGAACTAAGTTTGAATACCGTTTCATTCAAGTCTCAGTTAAAGACTCCTTTGGCTCCGCCCATTTAAGGCTCCTATGTAATCTTGGGCTTTTGAAGTAATTACATTAAGATTCTTTGCATGTAGTTTGTAATTAAGCAAATTGAAAAGCACCTTGGTTTAATTTAACGGATTGTTTACGCATGTTGTATTTACATACTGGGATTTTTTTTCTATTTTCTCTATATATTGTTGCAAAATGGAATAATCAGTAAATAAATTTCGGCTTTACTGGAAAACAAAACTTTGTGGAAAGAGTAAAACTATTTGAATCGTCAATTATCAAAAGCAATCAAAATCGTTTGCTTTGCTTTTAAAATTGTTTGCTTTCCTTATAAATTATTGGTTATAAAATGTAGATAAAATAAAAAGTATCCAAATGAACGTAAAAAGTGACGTGGAAACTTAAAGTGAACAGAAGCAATAAACATGTAAACTGAACAGAAGTAAGAAACGTGAAGTAAAACTGACATGTTTACAAGGGATCACCCCCCCCTCCCCTGAGGTTATGCTACTTGCACTAAAATCGCATTAATGCTTTCCTGGAAGAACTTCGGAGTATAGCAAATTAGGCAGTGGGTAATTCCAGTCCGTTGGTAATTTCAAAACGTTTTAACCGATCATTTTTGGACAGATGCAAACACAACTCAATGAGTCTTCATTCTGCAAAATTGCAAGGAATAAAAGGTTGGGCTCTTTATCTTAATCGCTCTCATTGTAGAGCATTGATTCAAGAAGCACAGAGATAAAAAGTAAAACTGTAACCGAAAAAGATGTGGTTTTGGAGGGCAACATCCACTTATTTATAGGATAGTTTTTGGTCATGTTTAATTTTTATACTATGTTTTCAGAATTGTCATACAAGAGGTGTAACTGAACCGCAGTGCCCCTTACTCATTGCCTTGAAGTTTAACCTCTGTAAAAATTGTTTCGAGGTGGAAAGGGCTCATTTTGTACTATCGCGTTTATACAACAAAGCTGGATCGCCCTAAATTGAGAAGGGCTGTCGTCACCTCATCCTGTCTTTGGGAAATATTTCATCCCTTTTATTATAATATTTTGATTCTCAAGACTACCTCGAGGGATGGGAGAGGAGTTTGCGAAGCTGTGTTGGTCTCAGGCCGATTGGTTCTGCAGGGAGCTGCTAGCAGTTGTAGCAGTAGAAATTTTTGAAGAGAAAAAAAATACAATTATATACAAAGCAAGAGGGGAGGTGGCACGGTTTGTGGCTGTATAAACGTTCTACAGGATAATTTTATTTTGTATAGGCTGTACATTCGTTAGGCGGCAAATGCCCACCAAACACTAATAAGGATCTAAGGGCCTTGGCAATACATGCAGCTTCAAGGTCCGATCACTTTTGACTCGAAGGGCACTAGAGCTTTTAATTTGCAATTGAATAAGTCCCCTCCAAAATTTATACAACCTTCTCTTGCATATCAACTACCTCTGGGAAAAAAATAATAAATAAATATTAATACATTGAACCCTTATGGTTCTTTAATATAGACAATGCAATAGGATTGCCTCTGACTTAAACAGGTCAGTAAAACTTTCAATTTCCCTTCTAATGAACATCTGGAATTATCCAAGGAGAATATGGGAGGGAATATCTTGCCGGGGGCTATTTTTCAAGGGGGATTTTCCGTGGGGGTATTTTCCGTGGGGTGTTTTTCTGTGGGGGTTATTTTCCGGGAGGGAATTTTCTGGGGAGGTATTTTCTCGGGATGGGGTCCCCCTCTCCGGTTCTCGGCAAAGAAACATTGCCTGACCACGGTTTCTTGATAATAATATTTCCTAAATAAAATTCTCGGAGTTGGTCAAAGTCAGGTTTAGTGTTTGCTTTTTTGAATGGGATTCCTGAAAGGCATGATCCAATGGGTAACATATAGGTCTAGAACTAGTTAAATAGTTTTTGGTAATTGAAAACTGACGTAGACAGTAAGAATTGTTTTCCGAGGATCTGTTATTTACTTATTATACTATGTAATGGGAATAATATGACAATGTGAATAAAACTTTTTCTTTACTTTAAAAGAGGGATATAATTACTGGAGAGCTATTGAAAAGCGCAAAAAAATAAACAGCTCGTAGAGAATAATACAGACAAAAACTAATATTCTAATTTTATATTCTCTTTATGCCGTACATGCTGTAGCAAAATATATTTTTCAACTATGAATCAACAGTTGATTTTTGTCCTATAGAGTCAAGGATAATATACTGCAGTTCTAAATAGGTGTGAGGTGGATTTTCAAGTATAGGTCTGAGGTGTATTTTCTTCAGTTTTCAGCATGCATTAGATGGAACAACCTGTATTTGTGCCTAAAAGTGACTTTAGTGGGCATAAAGACATGTAAAAAAAAAGCGAAAAACAAAAACAATCTGAACTCAAAGGAAAACAAAAAAAAAAATTCAGGCAATAAAAACCAAAATATTAATATGATTTTAGCTCATTATTTAGGGATATTTCTTTTTTAAAGTTCGCTCCTATGTTTTTTTTGTATAACGTACAACAAACATTTGGTGAATAACATTAGTAATTCCGCAATCTGTATCTGTTAATTAAAGTTTGATTTCTCTTACTCGTTTATTCTTGTGCAATAAGATAAAAATTTAAAACTAAAAATTTTACTCTCCTTTATTGTGTCGTTTGATTGTAAGACAAAGCTGTGTGTCGTTTGGTTGTAGCATTAGTAAGGTCACTAAACTTTGATCTCGTGCCCAGTAAGTGCAATATAGGCACAAAACTATCATTCAAGAATCAATTGTTTCACAAGGGTACAATACAATTTACACCTGTTCCCAAGTGATGAAAGATTATCACCATTTGTCATCGGCTGGGCGCTATGGTGACTAGCCAGCACGCGCCGGTAACGCTTCCATCAACAACGCCAGTTGACACTTTTCCGTTGGAAAGGCCTCCTAATGTAAGCAGTATCCGTACAGAAACATTATACCTCTGGTAGTTCTGATTATAATCTTTTTTACAATAGTAGAGAAGTTATAATAGTCTGACAAGGTAGAGGGCAAGGGATGGCTGGCTCTAACCCTTCCCTTCGTTTCTGTAAATATATAGAGTAAGCCCTATTGATTGCATGTCGATTGTAGTAGTGCGTTGTACATTTAGACACCCATTTTACCTAGGGATCATCTGAACCCCCCATGAGCGCCTGAGTATACCATTAGAGAGGTTTGCAAAACATTGCTGTGTGAATTAAAATGTAATTTAGATTCTTTTTTTAAATCACTTAATAAACTTAGATCTCCAAAAGATTCAAAAATCAGTTTATCTTAATTATTCGACGAAAACAAAGAGTCGTAGAACCTGCTGTGACAACACTGTATCATGTTTCAGAGAAATAACTAATGTAGGTGTGTTTTAAAAATATAACGCGGAAGAATAACCTTAATTCTTTCCATAAAAACGATATTGCATAAATGACTTTTGATATTGACTGAAAAACCTGTACTTTGCTTAGAAAACTTTAAATACAATCTAGAAAAATTAGCACTCGTTTAAGAAAATGTGGTATAACTTCCGTCTTAAAAAAATTATATGGAATATTTGGGGTTTATTTTCTCTAGCAGAGTCAACACTACAGGTTACTTAAAACAGAAAAATAGAATAAACACTATTTAAGATAACCTCTCTCTTATCCATTCAAAAGTGTTCTGTACCAAGAAACGAACCTCTAAACTTTATAACTATTAAATCTCTGAGAGGCTGGTGAAACATCCCTAGAATTAGCCACTTTTAAAACGCAAAATTCCCAAAGGTTAGTCTTGTTTCTAATTTCTTACGAAATTGATTGTAAACCCTCGTAATAGCAGTAATTGTCTAAGACCTACTGTTTTGCAGGTAAAGACCGGTTAAGGAATCTCGTCCTTAGGCCATCAACTGGTCGCAGCCTTCACTTGCATTGCATAATTTTAGCAACAATTACAATTTTAGCTGCAAAGTGGTTTGATTTTACAGCCTTCGTTAAGAAGACGAGCCTCAATATCACTGTATTCCAATGTCCTTTATCCAAATTCCGGAGTCTGGTGGTGCAGTCTTTCCACGAAGACATAACTTTAAAATCGATGTAAGCAGGAGCACTATAGAGCAATTTCTCTACAGTGACCAAAAATAACTAAGATAATGTGAATGAGGTCTCAGAATTGAAAATTACTAGAGAGTTTGGGGGAGCCACTTGTAGAACAATTGAGAAAATTATGGTTTATAGTCATAGAACAAGAGATTCAGAAACATCTTCTGTATCAGTCACGGCTGATCCACGAATACTCTTCATTAGGTAGGTAGGTATTACTCTCTTGGTGTAAACACGTTGCATTTTTAAGATTAGATTTTGCCAATTTCCTGGATGTCTTACTGGTCAGTCTCAGAAAGATAATTCTCGCACAATTGGAGCTTTAACGATAAGACTTGCTAGTCTAAGCACAGGGCTAAAAAGAGGGGCCCCTTTGTTAATTTATTTTTCCTACTTTCAGGCTTTCTCGTTTGAATACTAAATGTGTTTTAATCCAGTACTTTATTTAGTGGATTAGTATCATAAAAGGATTTATTAGTCTATTCACACACAATCTACTAATAGACCCTTCAATCTCGGAATGCATAGGCTCCAGCAAAGCTCGTATGCAAGACCTGCTTGAAGGGGAAGCAGGCACATTTAAAGCATACAAGACGGTAAACATTATTAAATTGATACACTTTGAGACATCTTAGGAACTTAGATAATTTCGGAGACCACACTGCCTTTCCATGACGATAAATAAAAGTTCAAATAGGGATAAAATCCTTTTAATAGACAGTGATGATGATAACAGTGATAGAAATTCACAAAAATACCAGATATTTCGGTCACATATACAGTGACCGTCATCAGCAGTAAAACTGTTTTACTACTGATGACAGTCACTGTATATGTGACCGAAATATCTGCTAAGTTTGTGAATTTCTATCACTGTTATCATCATCACTGTCTATTAAAAGGATTTTATAACCAATACGGTGTTAAGTCATAAAATGGCTCACAAATTAACATGATATTCACGTGATGGTAAGACAGTAAACCCTATTGATTACGTTATGCTAAGCCAAAGACTGGCAGGATAAATACAAGATAGATACTAGGGTATATAGGAGTTCTGTTATTGATGTTAAAAGTAAAGATCACCATCTAGTAGTGTCAACGGTTAATTTAAAGCTAAAATTTCGGAAGGGTAACTACCTCCCAGGTAGTTATGATGTTGGTAGACTCCAGGATGAGAATTTGATAGAAAATTTCAGCAACAGTTGAATACTAAAGTTGAGAGTTTAAAATTTGATAATGTGAAAGATGGTTGGAATGATTTTAGAAAAATAATTTGTGAAGTTGCTGAAGGTGTCTTAGGGAAGAAAGCTAGGACTGCAGCTAATAATAGTAGTGAAAAAGCTTTATGTTTAATAGAAAGGAGAAAGGACTTGTACAAGAATTATCTGAGTTATAGATCATATGAAAACAAAAGGAATGTAAAGAAAGTGGAGAAAGTATTAAAATATGAACTAAGCAGGTATGAAGTGGAGGCCATGGATAATATTACCAAGGATCTGGAAGCTGCAGCTAGACGGCATAATAGTAAAATATTGTTCTGGCATGTTAATAAATTGAGAGGGAGTAGTCAATCCGGACTTGGCCCAGTTAAAGATAGGCGTTCGGCCACAATTAGCGATAAGGAAAGACTTAAAGAGATATGGACAAAACATTTTGAGAATTTGCTAAACCGAGATAGAGTTGCTGGAAAAGATATAGAGGAAAATGAAAAAGTTTATGATACCTTGGAAGAATTAGAAGGAAGGAAGACTTGTTTTTTGAGGAAGAATTAGCGTCAGTACTAAAAGGATCAAAAATAATAAGGCTCCAGGTGATGATAGGGTGGTAGATGAGTTTCTTAAATATGGTGACTCTGAGGTTAGAAATAAGTTACAAAAAACTGTTAATATGATATTTGAAAAAGGGGAAGTACCTAACGATTTTAGGAATACCTTAATTAAGCCACTTTATAAGAAAGGTGATAAAAATGATTGTGGTAATTATCGAGGCATGAGTCTCGTCTCTGTAGGTAGCAAATTACTTAGTTTTATGATACTTTTTAGACTGAGGGATTCCGTAGACAAAGTTTTAAGACAAGAACAGTGCGGTTTTGGAAAAGGTAGAGGATGTGTCCACCAAATTCTCACTCTTAGGTTAGTAATTGAGAAGTGCCTGAGCTTTCAAACACCTTTGGTCCTCAGTTTTATATTTTATGAGCAAACGTTTGATTCTGTTGATAGAAGAGCTTTGGTAAAGGTTTTATCCTTGTATATCCTTTGTATAAGAAAACTGTTGTATATCCTTGTATAAGAAAACTAGGTCACTAAGGCTAGGAATAAATGAAGATAAAAAGGTGACTTCGGATAATTAAAAGATTGATCAGGTGGGAAGCTTCACTTAATTTGGTAGTAATATTAGTAAAGACGGTGGGAGCAGTGAAGATTTTAAAAGTAGAATAGCCAAGGCTCAGGGTGTATCTACACAGTTAAAAAAAAGTTTGGAAGAATAAAAAGATAAGTCTTCAAGCCAGGATTAGAATATTAGAAGTTACAGTGACGACAGTGGTCAAATATGGCTCTGAAGCATGGGCGCTTGGAAAAGTGGATGAAGATTTACTAGATGTTTTCCAGAGAAATTGCTTAAGGATTATTTTGGGTACCCGGCTGACTGACCGTTTTTCAAACAATAGGCAGTACGAAAAATGTGGCTCAGTAATACTCTCTAGGGCTATAATGAAAGAAAGGTTGAGGTGGCTAGGGCACGTTGTGTGGATGAAGGATGACAGATTGGTGAAGATTACTCTTTTCGGCCAACTTTCTAGGGCTAAACGGAAAGCAGGTCTTCCTCACCTGGGACGGGAAGACGTCATAAAGAAACATTTAAAGGAAATGGAAACTTCGTGGAAGGGTGTATTAAAGGGAGGCTTTGAATAGATTGGGATGGAGGAGGAGCGGGCGTAACTGTGTTTGCCTCAGGCGGCTTTTTGCTGTGGTGAGCTGTTAGTAGTAGTAGTAGTATAAGCATGATACTAGTATCGTTTGCAGATGCTATGCAATTCATCAATTCATCTTTACATCCCCGTTGTTATATTGTCTGCCAATGTCCTTGTTATTTTACTTGTGATTGCACTGTCTATTACCCCATTATTTTTACATATTTTGTAGTTGAGGCACATAGACAAGATATGCATTATGACATTGGTGCAGCATTTGGTCTTTCTTTTGCCCTTTGATTTTATTTAAATGCTAATACTAGAACAGTGGCGATAGGATCTATCAATAGGTGACGCGTTACCGGAACCATAAGTAAGAAGTTGACCTTCATCATCAACTAATTGTTTTATTTTTGAATTCTCTTTGAGTAATATTATCTCTGGAAATATAACTCTTGCATATACACCATCAGTAATGATGAGTTTTGTCAGTAGTCCAAAGGAATCTAATCACTCACTAACAATACAACGCACGCATACCTTTCTAATAGTGTTACCAGTAATACTTGGTTCATTTCAAATATTTTTCTTTGTCAGAATTCAAAGCTACGATAACTTTATCCTGCGCACACAATTTCTTCAAATATTTCGCTTTCACTTTTTAATGTATGATGTAAGAGGTTATCCTTCCAATGTACAAAAAATACTGATTGAAAATATACAATAAATTAGGTAGTGTCGATGACCAGCCATAGAGTACCACGGGGACAGCCGTATGAAAAAATCGAAAAAACTATGTTCACCCAAGATTACATGTCATTCTAAGACACGGAAAAAAATCTTCAAGTCCCAAAAATGTATTAGTCCCGAAAAATCATAATTCTTAAAAAAGAATCTCCGTCCCAAAAAATTCTAAGTCCCCAAAAAAATTCAAGTTCCAAAAAGTTTTAAGTCCTAAGAAAAATCTAAGTCCAAAAAAATTCCAAGTCCAAAAAAGTGGGGTAAAAAGTTGGGGAAGGGGTATTGTCGACACCTTGGAGGTTGGACATAGATGACCATAAGTTCCCCCTAAGAAAATACCATAGCAATTGATTCATTGGGGAACATAAGTTCGCCCATTTACTTTATCCAAACCCGTGTTATAAGAAAAAAAAGGGGTTGCAGACTTGTCGCTTTTTGGTTCACTAAGATTATGTTCATATGATAAAATGCGTTTAAAATTCCGCTTTATATTCACTCAATTAAGAAGCCTATAGAAAATTAAACCGGTTTCATTCAACCTGAATAAAAAATTTATTCATTGAACTCTCACAGGATTACTGAATATTAAGTAATGTTAATGACCTTTAGGGTATATGCAATGGGGTTTCGGGTATAATCTTTAGAGTTTCAGGCTGTATCCTCTGGCTCCACAATGTCAACGCTAATGACACTTATCGGTCGTTACTTACACAGTGCTTCTACATTTACTTTTTTTGGATTTTTTTTTATTCTAATTCATAATGAGTAATAACAAAGTTTAGAGTAAAACACAAGAGAGAATTTCTTGCAGTTTTTACACCTTATGGGATCCAAATGGGTTTCCTGAGGTATTTATTTTGACCCACTTTTGCAATTTTGGTACAAACATGACCTCTCTCGCTAAAATCAATAAGTAAAAGAAAAATCCTATTTACATTGTTACTGATCTGGTATTGCTCTTTGCTAGCTGTAGTTTTTGAGTGAGTGGCTCAATACTGGAAATAGGATTTCTAGCCGTTAAATTTTTAGTTCTTTTAATTTTCGATTTTATCTGTTTTTTTTTATTTTTGATGGTTCTTCATTTTGTTTGTTTTCTAGATTTTCTTTCCGTTGCGTTTTCTATTGCTTGAAAACATTTGTTTTTTTTACTTCTTTCTTTTTATTTGTATTACTTAAAAAAGTTTAGTTACAATTTTGGATGTTAGGTCTTATACTACTGTTAGTTGGAACTATACTTCTTGTAGTATGTATTTTTTTTCTTTGTTTAGTTACACGATAATGATGTACTTAGGGTGATATATTTATACATTTAAGGGGCCAATTCTATGTTTTTATTCCTCTGATTGTCTATTTATTAGACGAATACATTTTTTTATATTTATGTAATAACTATGATGTGTAATTAGCATAGAAATTAAATGTTTGATGCATAAAAAAGCAATGGAAACTAGGGAATCTCCATTTTTCCTTACGTCATCTTGCCGATTTGGAAATGTTGATTTTCGGTCTAGTTTTATTTTTGTCCTGTAAGATATCCTGATACAGACACTAATAATTAGATTATTCGATCTACCTAATATTCTTGACTTACATCCTTTATAGCTGTTTCATTAAGAAATACCTATGTAGGGGAGTCTTAGGGACCAGGTTCCTAAGACGATAAATTAAAGTTCAAATAGGGATAAAACTAGATTATTATACCTACAAAATTACAAAAGTCTGTATCCATTACTGCCTTTTTTTCCTATACTAATTTTACCTAGGCTAGGGTACCATCTATCCATATTTCTACTTATCTGGGAGTTAAAATCTCCTAGTTAAAACATCATTTTTCTAACTGGGATCCTGTCTATCTGCTCCTGTAACTGTAAGTAAAATTCATCTGAGTCACTAGAATCTCCGTCAGTCGGTTCTACAGGGGCATATACTACTATAACTGATACGCTGAATTTTTTAGTCATATAAAGAGCAATTAATATTCTATTATTAAAACCTTTTCAGTTTAAACAAGACTTAGCAGCTTCATTATTCATCATGAGCCCTACTCCCTGTCTACGTACCCCAGCCTTCCTGCCTGAGTAAACAAATTCTATATCAGCTAATTTCATGCTTTTTACCCCTGGGATATAAGTTTCTGAAACCTCTAGTAATTCCGGTTCAAATCGTCTAAATTCATCAGTCAAAATGTAGATATGATGCTCATTTCTTCACGTCGTAACATTCCAAGTTCCATTTTTATGTTCTTTAAATCATTGAAATTATTTTAGCCTAAGGAATAGCAATGATACCAATGAAGGACGGGGGTCACACATCATCTCATTTCGACACCAAAGTGCTTAAGCTGGCCTAGAACCAGACAACAAGAAGCCTCTGGGACCTCCATGAATGGAGACTTCGTGGAATCCTGGGCCCATCTTGGTCACAAAATGGTTTTCAGCACTTGGAGATGCTCTTCTATCAATAAGAGGCGAAATCCTGCACAGAAAATCTCAAGCCTATTACCTCCGACTCACTATATATTCATACCTTCAAATATTATACTACTACGAGGAAGCAGCCCATAGTAGATAAATTAGCTAGGAAGAGGTTTTTAAGCCCGAAGATGCCCGTCAAAACGTACCAAGCCCAGAAGAATCGATCATTGATCAGACTCCCGTGTGAATGCTATGTCGTTTACTAGGCTATGATTTCCTCGATGGGCGCCACTCCTCAAGTGGGAATAGAGTTTACCGCAAGGTGCCCAGTCTTGCAGGTACCCCAATAGGATCGTGGCAGCCCTTTGAAGAGGCCGTTGTCCATAGATCTGGATCTTACACCCTGCCGCAGTTGTCCTCCTATAGAAGATCCTCCCGCGATGGTGTTCTGCATAACCATGCAATACCCATTACTGGGAGAAGGTCTTAGACAGTTTAAAAAGAAATAATCTCAATTAACCCAATAATAACAATGATAAAATTGTTGATGCGATTGTAGCTGGAACCAAGTTAAAATTCATATATTACCCCAAAAGGGAATAAGTGCCATTTCAAGAGAAAACATAATGAAGTGTTTCATGGAATGGATTCAAAGCATTTATTTTTTTTTATTTATGATGATATTTTACATGCCATTATTTCCATGAAAATGTATTATTGCATTACTTTGTCATGTTTCTATTATTTTTTAGGGTACACTAGCAACTCCAACGTTTAAAATGTTTATTAAAAAAGTTAGAGATGCAAGAAAATGAATTTTCAGAGACAAAGGTACTATTAGGAGGCTCTTAGGGGTATATTAGAATCTGAGGTAGGTTAACAGGGTATTTACCAAGGTTTGAGAGAGATGAGCTGGTTTTTTTTCCAAAATCCACACAGACAGGCAAACAGACAAGTTTATTTTTCTTAATGACATTCTAATACGACGGGAACGAACGACTATTGAATGCCTGGCTGTATACGCTAAGAGCTGAAACAAAAACCAGAGGAATTTTTGATATTTTTTTTCATGGGTCAGAGATACAACAATGAGACACTTCAATAATTTTTTTTATTTATTCGACTATAAAGTGAGGAGCTACATTAAGACTAAAAACGAACAGAAGTTGTTACGTATATGAGGAAGCAAATATCTCTAATTGCCTCGCTGTTTACGCTAAGAGGTGAAACCAAAACCAGAATATTGTTTTTATTGAGATTTTTCATAGGCCTTATTTCATTTTTCTTAATGATATTCTAAAATAACTGTTGAATACCTCGCTTCTTAAACTAAGAGGTGAAACCAAGACCAGAGGAGTTTTTGAGATTTTTCATAGACCAGAGTTTATTTTCCTTAATGACATTCTAACAACGGGTTTACGAGGAATATTAAGAAAAGAACTTATTCTGATATGATACAATAAAGCCTTTTGAAAGATATTGCTTGGTTTTGGGGTATATATAGAGTCGAAATGTAATGTTAGGTGTGAGAAAAGATGTGTACTCCAATTAGAAATAACGGGTATAGGAGGAATATTAAAAAAACTTGTTATGAAACGATACAATAAGGCCTTTTGATGATAAATTTCGAGTCTTTTAATCGGTGACTGAGTATCAAAATACTAATAAAAGAGCTATTTTGTATGCAGCAGCCTCAGCTAGTAGACCAATTCCGAGTGTCTCAGTAGCATACTAAGCATCAAAAATTTAATAGAAGCAGTTTAGACTACAATAAACTCTGGAAGTTGAGAAAATCTGAGTGTTTTATTTGCTGGCTGACTACAAAAAAAAAATAATAAAAGCACTTTTGACTACAACAAACTCAACTACAATGTAAATTCAGAGTCTGTCAATTGGTGACTGACTATCAAAAAATGGATAAAAACCACTTTTGCATACAACAAACTCAGCTAGTAGATAAATACCGAGTGTCTTAGTTGCAAACTGAGTATAAAAAAATTAAATGATACGATAAAGCCTTTTGAAAAGTATTGCTTGGTGTTGGGGTAAGCATAGAGTCGAAATGTAATGTTGGGAGTGAAAAAAGATGTGTACTCCAACTAGAAATAACGGGTTTAGGAGGAATATTAAGAAAAGGAATATTTACCAGTCTTTTAATCGATGACTGAGTATAAAAAAAAATTAATAAAAAAGTACTTTTGAATGCAACAAACTCAGCTAGTAGACAAATTCTGAGTGTCTCGGCTGCTGACTAAGCATCAAAAATTCAATAAAAGCAGTTTAAACTACATTAAACTCAGGTAGTTGAGAAATTCCGAGTGTTTTACTTGCTGGCTGAGTATCAAAAAATTAATACAAGCATTTTTGACTAGAACAAACTTAACTACTAGGTAAAGTCAGAGTCTTTCAATTAGTGACTGAGTTTCATAAAATTAATCAAAACACTTTTTGCACACAACAAACTCAACTTGTAGGTAAGTTCCAAGTGTCGTAGTTGCTGACGGAGCATAAAATAATTAACAAAAGCACTTTTGACTACAATAAACTCAGGTAGTTGATAAATTACAAGTGTTTTAGTTGCTGATGGAGTGCCAGAACAATTTAATAAAAGAACTTTCGATTAAAAGAAACTCATCTGCCTGGTAAATTCTATGTCTTTTAATTGGTGACTGCGTATACGAAAATTAATAAAAAAGAACTTTTGCTTAGGAAAAATTCAGTTATTAGGTAAATTCCGAGTGTGTTAGTTGCTGACTGAGTATCAAAAAATGAAATGATGCCCTGGGGGCATATATGATTCTTATGGCAGGGATGCTCGTATAAACTTCCTAGAGGGCTCATTTGATTGGAAATTGAAAGTTGTAATTCACTTTTTCAGAGTCAAAAGTGATTGGAGGGCAGCTAGTCGCTCCCACACTCCATTTATTTTGTTCCCAGAGGCACTTCATATAGAAGGGGTCGTCGCATAAACTTCAAAGGGGGCTCATTCAATTGGAAATCGAGAGTTCTGGTGCCCTTTTAAAGAGTCAAAACTGATCAGAGGGAAAATACACCCCCCCCCCCCTCTAAAGCCCTTTCTCCCCAAATACATATAATAAAAAGTTTGAGATAGCCATTTTTTAAAAAATAGTTCAAAGATCATATAAAAAACTTCTTTACGTATGGTCATTTCGTTAAAAATAGTTCAAAGGTCAGATAAGATAAACTCCTCTGTTGACACAAACCCCCCAGGGCACAGGGCAGGCGTTGTAAGTATTGCTCTGGGAGTATATATGGTTCTTATGAAAGGTATGCTCGTATAAACTTCGGAGGGCTCATATGATTGGAAACTGAAAGTTCTCGTTCATTTTGTAAGAGTCAAAAGAGATCGGAGGGCAACTAGGCCCCCTCTTCACGCCCTATTTTCCTGAAACCCATCCGATAAGAACTTTTAGAGAGCCATTTTTTCAAAATAGTTCAAAGGTCAGATAATAAAAAACTCCGATGTCGACACATCCTCCAAGGGCCGGAGGGCAGGCATTGTAAGCTATATCCTGGGACCGTGCGGGGTTCTTATGAAAGGGATGCTCGTATAAACTTCAGAGAGGGTTCATTTGAATGGAAATTAAAAGTTGTAGAACATTTTCTCAGAGTGAAAAAAGATCGGAGGTCAACTAGCCCCCTCCCCGCCCTCCATGCCTTTGGATGTATCGGATGGATAAACTCATCCCATAAAAATTTGAGGTGACCATTTTGTTAAAATAGTTCAACCATCAGATATTAAAATTTCAGGGTCGACACAACTCCCCAGGGCCAAGGGACACACGTTGTATGTAAGTTATACTCTGGGGATGTATATGGCTCTTATAGAAGAGATACTCGTATAAACTTCAGAGAGGGCTCATTTGATTGAAAATAGAAAGTTTTAGTTCACTTTTAAAGAGTCAAAAGAGACCGAAGCTTAATCTAGTCCTCCCAGGCCCTTTTTCCCCAAACCCATCCGATAAAAATTTTGAGATAGCAATTTTACTAAAAATAGTTAAAACGTCAGATAATAAAAACTCCGAGGTTGACACAAACCCATTTTTTCACTTTGATATTGTTACTTTGATACCAGTTTTGATTCTTTGATGAATATTTGATTTTTTTTCTTAGAAGTTTGATTTTGAAATAAGGAATTTTTCAAAACTTGAAGTTTTTTGCAATCAAAAACGAACAAAACTTAATTAAAAAAAACTTTCTGAAAAATAAGCTTTTCAAAGAAAAGTAAAGCCCATTTTAAAGTTAAGCTCAGCAGATGCAAATACCTTTTAGAATTCAAACTCAAAACGACCAGAAATTACTATTAAAGAAATAATGAAACCCAAAACGAACAGAAATGAAATAAGCAATCATAGCAAAAACCTACAATAAGTAATAATATAAATGAATAAATAGATATTAAAGCGAGTAATGCTTAGATTGAATATCAAAATCAAGCTTCAGACGAAAAAAAATATTTTCCTATTGTAGTACAAACGAAACTTAAAACGAAGAGAAATTAAATAATCAATTAATGCAAAGAAACATACAATAGATATTAACGTAAATTAATAAATAAATCTTAAAACGAGTGAAACTTAAATTGAATATGCAAATCAAGCTTGAAATGAACAAAAACCACAACAAACAAGAGTTTGGGTATGACCTCCTTCTCTCACTGTAAAAGTCTAAAACCTACTACGTCATTGGCACTTTACTGAAAACTATGTGTGTCTTGAACAGTCTTGGAAAGTATAAACAACATCAAATTGAATATTTGATGTATAATGATATTAATTGTTGAAAGATCCATCAGTTCAAGAACTTATTTCATTGTAATTGTATTTTTATTTTCAATGCTGTAAGAACTGGAAAAGAAAATATTTGTAATATAATCCCTTTTCGCCAATGATGCCAATGATCCATTAAGCGCCAATGATGCAGTAGGCTTTTGGTTTTTATTTACAGTTAGGAAAGGAGGCAGTATCCAAACACTTGTTTGTAGTGTAACTATATTCGTTTTTAAAAACTTTAAAAAGAGCTAATAAATGAAACTGAATATCTGATTTAAAATAATATTAATTGCTGAAAGCTCATCAGTTCAAAATGTTATTATAATTTTAATGTTTATTTTCAATATGAAGTACAAAAGAAAATATTTGTCATGAAATTGGTTTTCAGTAAAGCGCCAATGACGCAGTAGGTTTTAGACTTTTACAGTGAGAGAAGGAGGTCATACCCAAACTCTTGTTTGTGGCGATTTTTTTTTCGTTTCAAGCTTGATTTGCAGATTCAATTTAAAGAAAGAAAGAAAGATTTATTTAAAAAACATATCAATGAAAAATTATTACTTCCTCCCCTAAAAAGCAAAGCTTATCCGTGGGGGAGGTAGAGAAAACAAGATCCTTAAAACAAAGAACACTTGGCCACCGATAACACAAATACCATCACACTAAACAATAAATACAAAATAATATCATATATTATACTTCTTCTGGGAACATCATATCAACAAAACCCCCACAATCAATCAATCAAAACTCATATTCAGCAAAAAGCAGTTCCTTAATGATTTTTCTAAAAATATTGGGGTCACCAATAGTCTTAATATCACTCTTCAAACTATTCCACTTCCGCGTACCTCTATAAAAAACAGAAAAACATGAACGGGAAGATATACCTCTAGGTACACAGAAGTACGCGCTACCCCTTGTATCATGAGAATGAACAGTAGACCTAATGGACAATAAATCATCAAAATAACGAGGCTGAACATCCTACTGCAGTCCAAAAATAAACCACAATACATAGAACTCACGAAGGCCTGCAGCCGGCAAAATTTTTAAAGTTGGGTAAATTTCTCAATTGAAGTTTCACTCGTTTTAAGATTTATTTATTAATTTACATTAATCTCTATTGTATGTTTGTTTGCATTGATTGTTTATTTAATTTCTGTTCGTTTGAAGTTTTATTTGTACTTCAATAGGAAAATATATTTTTTCGTCTTAAGATTGATTTCCATATTCAATCTAAGCATTACTCGTTTTAAGATCTATTTATTCATTTATATTATAACTTATTGTATGTTTTGCTATGATTGCTTATTTAACTTCTGTTCGTTTTGGGTTTCATTTATTCTTTAATAGTAATTTCTGGGCGTTTTTAGTTTGAATTTTAAAAGGTATTTGCATCTGCTGAGCTTAAGTTTAAAATGGGCTTTACTTTTCTTTGAAAAACTTATTTTTAGGTAAGTCTTTTTTTCGTTAATTGTAAAACAAGCTGATGCTTGATGTGGTGCAAAATTCGCTAAGTCTTAACACGGTGTTGAATCGAGCTAAGCCCCAGCTGTGGATCAATTCGATATAACAATGAGACAAGTCCAAGGTATGGAATTTCGAATATACGGTGTGAAACAGTGGGAAGTCCTAACTAAGTGGAGAAATGAGCCAAGGCCATGGTGTTGAATCTTCATAATTATGAGCAAAAACGAGGTACATTATAAATCAGTGCAAAAACAAGCTAAATTCAGAATTACTGCAGAAACCGGCCAAATGCCGACCCAGCACAAAACGAGGTAACTCTAGGCTACAAAATTCTAGTGACTCAGGCCAAAAGCAAAAACAGGGCTTTACTTAAGACAAGCTAAGTTCAGATTCATTGTAATTATAAACCAAAACTTGGCTCAGGTTTTAATTTGGTTTAGGGGTAATTTTATTTCTTGCTGTTTAGATTGATTTTCTATTTAGTTATTTTCTGTTAATTTCGTTTCCTTCATACATAAATTTTCGCTATTTCAAAATATTGCTTCATAAAACAAAGCGAATCACTTCAAAAGTTATAAACTAACAATTTTATTTGGATATCAATATCTTAGGCTCTCGAACAAAATGGAATCAAAAGACAAGCTGTGAAAAAAAGTGTGTTTTTAAATAATAAAACAAAATTGAAATGCACCAACGCATTTATTTAAATAAACTATTTATTTCTTTCCTGTTAAGTCGATTGTTATTTTTTTTTTTGTTACAACAAACAGAAAATATATTCTTCAAAAGACTTATTGTACTCAGTAAAGTACAGATGTAACTCTAGTTTTTAGGCTAAAGAGTCTGGGCGACTAAGAAGGTGGCAACCCCATTCAAATTAGCAGCGATTTCTGTTAACTTGAACTTTAAATTTTCGTTCATTTAAATTTTTGCTTGTTTTGGTTTTCTTTATTTATTAATAATAATTTTGTTTGTTTTGAGCTTGAATTGTTCTGTGAGTTCACCTTTGGTCGTTTTTGGTTTTAATATTGTTCATAAACTTTATTTTAAACAATTTTGGATTTTTTCTTGAAAAAAACTATTTTTTTAATTTTATATTAATTGCAAATTTAACGATGAAAATCATTTCAGTTATCCAGGAGTTTTTTCCTAATTGTTTAGTTCCAAATTTGTCGAAGACGAAATTTATGGTCTTTGGGAGATGTAAGCAAGGAGTTGTTAAAATTGGAATTGGTGAGCTAGTTATATCTGGAGTTGGAATCAAACGGGTTAAGACATATAGTCAAGTCGTTATTTTACCGTAGTCATTCTGATTATCTGCATATAAAACTAGCCCAAAATTTAGATTGTTTACGTAGTTTATATTATTTAGGTTAGATTGTTTGATTGTCAGAGCATTAGATTGCTCATATATGAAGGGTATCTGGTCGTTTTAAGTTTTAATGTGGCTCCTAACTTCCAATTGAATTTTTTATTTCATTTCTTACCATCTTTTAAACAATGCCAGGAAATCACCTCCTCTTGGTGTAAAATTTTTTCTGAAAAGCTTATCCACAAAATTTTCTTCTCAGGGGAAACTTCTCGAGGAATTCCTCCCTTGAAAAATCTCAATTCAAAATTGCTCAAATTTTGGCGGTTAATCAGAGGGGCGCTTTGAATAGATTGGGATGGAGGAGGAGGGTGCGTAGCTCTGTTGGCTTCAGGTGGCTTGGTGCTGCGGTGAGTTGTTAGTAGTAGTAGTAGTATTTTGTATGAACTATTTTATGTTTACGTGAAAAATTTTGTATCTTATTAAAAATATTTGGTATTTTTTTAGATTTTTATATTTTCGATTTTTTAGATCTTCGTATTTTGTCAGAATCATTTGGTATTTACAAGTACTAAATTGAATTTTGTAGGTGCCATTTGGATGTTATAAGAATTTTTTTTATAACAACTATTTTGTATCTTGTAGGCATCATTTTGTATTTTGTAAGAATCTTTTGTAGTTTATCGTAACTATTTTGTTTTTTTCTAAGAACTTTTTTATGTTTTTTAAGAGCGTTTCCTATTTTGCAGGAAACAATTTGTTATTTTTAAGAACTACATTGTATTTCTAAGAAGTATATTGATTTTTTTTTAAATTCTTTTTTTTTATTTTGTAAGAATTATACCAGATTTTTTAGAGCTATTTTGTATTTAAATTTTTTGCTTTTTTTTTTGCTAGAATTATTTTGTGCATTGCAGCAATATTTTGCATAAGGTAAGAATTTATCAAGTGTATGCCTTTCAAGCAGTAAGACCTGGTCTTGGCTAAAAAATGGGCCTTCTTCATGACTATTTCGTAAAATACTGCTTAGTATGACTTTTCACTGTGCTTGTCTGCTAAATTAAACAATATATGAAGAAAATACGATTCATGGTTCAACTGTGTAGCTTCCAATCAGTGTAGTAGATTGAAAGCTACAACTGTGTAGTTTTCAATCATTTCTTCAGGCCTCTTTGGCTTGACGAAATCTGTCTTCTCCATGTATACCTGATAAAATACTGCTCATTATGAGTTTTCACAGTATTTTGTACAGAAATTATGCAAAAATACACAGAAAATAACTTCCTTTGATTCAGTGTATTTCTTTGAATCATGAAGGGCTAATCTTAGCTTAAAGAAATAAAATATCTCCATTAAAAGCTAATGAGCAATAAAAGAAACATTAAAAAAACCTACTTGAATGTCGTTTACAAAACAAAACCTGCTACGTTGTCTTAAAAAAAATTACTAATATCTGATAATATCGGAAAATATTTTATTATTGCCAACTAGGATTTTGCTAGTATCACAAAAGATTTTTTAATAGCTGGCAAGATTTTCATAACATCATGTAAGATTTTGAAGAAATCAGACAATTTTTGGAAATACCAGAAAACATTTTGTTAATGACAAGGAATATTTCGGTAGTACTATATGTGTCTCCATCAGTTCAAGAATTTATTTTATTGTAATTTTATTTTTATTTTTACCTGCTGTCAGAACTGGAAAAAAAATATTTGCAATATAATTTGTTTTCAGTTAAGTGCCAATGACGCAGTAGGCTTTTGGTTTTTATTTACAGTTAAGGAAGGGGGCTTTATCCGAACTCTTGTTTTTAGTGGAACTATATTCGTCTTAAACAACTTTAGAAAGAACTAATAAATTGAACTGAATATTTGATGTATAATGATATTAGTTGCTGAAAACTCATCAGTTAAAGATTTTACTATATTTTTAATGTTTATTTTCAATTTTAAGCACAAAAGAAAATATTTGTAATAAAAGTGGTTTTCAGTAAAGCGCCAATGACGCAGTAGTTTTTAGACTTTTACAGTGAGAGAAGGAGGCAATACCCAAACTCTTGTTTCTTGTGATTTTTGTTCGTTTCAAGCTTGATTTGTATATTCAATTTAAGTTTCACTCGCTTTAAGATTTATTTATTCATTTACATTAATATCTATTGTATGTTTGTTTGCATTGGTTGTTTATTTTAATTTCTGTTCATTTTTAATTGTTTATTTTAATTTTAAGTTTCATTTATACTCCAATAGAAAAATATTTTTTTTCGTTTTAAGCTTGAGTTTCATAATCAATCTAAGCATTACTCGCTTTAAAATCTATTTATTCATTTATATTATTACTTGTTGTATGTTTTTAGCTATGATTATTTATTTAATTTCTGTTCGTTTTGGGTTTCTTAATTCATTAATCGTAATTTCTGGTCGTTTTCAGTTTGAATTTTAACATGTATTTGTATCTGCTGAGCTTAAGATTAAAATGGCCTTTTAAATTTTTGTTCGTTTTTAATTGCAAAACGTTTCGAGTTTTTAAAACTTCCTTATTTCAAAATCAGGCTTTTTAAAAAAAATCAAATGTTCATCAAAGTATCGAAACTAGTATCAAAGTAAAAATATCAAAGTGTAGAAATAGGTTTTTGTTAACCTTGGAGTTTTTATTGTCTGATGTTTGAACTATTTTTAACAAAATGGCCATCTCAAAGTTTTATCGGGTGGGTTTGGGGAAAAAGGGCGTGGGTGGAGGGTTAATTGCCCCTCGGTTTCTTTCGACTCTTTAAAAGTGAACTAGAACTTTCTATTTTCAATGAAATGAGCCGTCTCTGAGGTTTTGCTGACCATCCCTTCTATAAGAACCATATATACCGTCAGAATATAAATTACAACGCCTGTCCCTGGGCCCTGGGGGGTAGTTTCAACCCCAGAGTTTTAATATCAGATGCTTAAACTATTTTTAACAAAATGGCTCAAATTTTTATCGGATGGGTTTATTTATCCGTTAAACCCAAAAGCGTGGAGGGCGGGAGGGGCTAGTTGCCCCCGATCTTTTTTTACTCCGAGACAAAGAACTAGAACTTTCCATTTCTATTCAAATGAGGCCTCTCTGAAGTTTATAAGAGCATTCTTTTCATAAGTACCATATACAGCCCTAGGAAATGGCTTACAATGTCTGTCCCCTAGGCCCTGGGGGGTTGTGTCGACACCGGAGCTTTGTGTTATCTGTCCTTTGAACTATTTAAAAAAATTGCCCATCTCAAAATCTGTATCGGATGGGTTTGGGGGAAAAAGGTCGTGGGGGCCTAGGGGCCCTCTGATCCATTCTGACTCTTAACAATTAAACTAGAACTTTCAATTTCCTTTCAAATCAGCCCTCTCTGATGTTTATACGAGCTTCTCTTCCATAGGAATCGTGTATACCCCAGGGCATAACTTGTAACGTTTGCCCCCGGCCCTGGGTGGTTGTGTTGACACTGGATTTTTTTTTATATAACCTTTAAACTATTTTTAACAAAATGGTTAACCAAAATTTTTATCGGATTCCTTTGGGGGAAATGGGGCGTGGGGGGATAGTTGCCCTCTGATCACTTTTGACTCTTAAAAACTGAACTAAAGCTTTCAATTTCCGATCAAATGAGCCCTCTCTGAAGTTTATATGAGCATCCCTTCCAAAACAGCTGTATATGCCCCCAGGCATAACTTACAACAAAAACCCCGGGCCTCTAAGGATTGTGTAGACCCTGGAGTTATCGTTATATGATCTTTAAACCATTTTGAAAAAATAGCTCTCTCAAAGTTTTTAAAGGATGGTTTTGAGGTAAATAGGGTGTGGAGGGGGGGGGGGCTAGTTGCCCTCCGATCTCTTTTGACTCTTAAAAAGTGAACAAGAACGAGAACTTTCAATTTACAATCATATGAACCCTCTCCGAAATTTATCAGAGCATTCGTTTCATATGAACTATATATGCCCCCAGAGCACAACGCCTGCCTTCGGGCCCTGGGGGGTTGTATTGACCCCGCATTTTTCATTATATGATCTTTGAACTATTTTTAAAAAATTGCTATCTAAAGGTTCTTATCGGATGGGTTTGATGAAAAAAGGGCATGGAGGTGGGGGGGGGGGGGGAATTGCCCTCCGCTATCTTGTGACTCCAGTCAATTTCAAGTCAAATGAGCCCTCTCCGACGATGATAGGAACATACCTTCCACAAGAACCATATATGCCCCCAGAGCAATACTTACAACGCTGGCCGCGGGCCCTGGGGGGGTTGCGTCGACACGGGAGTTTTTCTTATGTGACCTTTGAACTATTTCTAATGAAATGACCATATGTGAAGGATTTTTTTATATGATCTTTGAACTATTTTTAACAAAATGGCCACCTTCAATTTTTATCAAATGATATGAAGTACAACTGGGAAAAAATAAATGGAGTGTGAAGGGAGGGTAGCTTCCCTCCGATCACTTTTGACTCTTAAAAAGTGAATTAAAAATTTCAATATCCAATCAAATGAGCCCTCTATGAAGATTATACGAGCATCCCCTCCATAACAGCTGTATATCCCCCCCCCGGCATAACTTACAACGCCTACCCCGGGCTCTGAAGGATTGTGTCAACCCCGGAGTTTTCGTTAAATGATCTTAAAACCATTTTGAAAAAAAGGTTCTCTCAAAGTTCTTAACAGATGGGTTTGAGGAAAATAGGGCGTGGAGGGGGGGGGGGGCTGGCTAGTTTCCCTCCTATCTCTTTAGACTCTTAAAAAGTGAACAAGAACTTTCAATTTCCAATCAAATGAGCCCTTAATGAATTTTATACGAGTATACCTTCCATAACAACCATATACAGCCCCAGGTCATAACTTACAACGCCTAATCCCTGGCCCTAGGGGGCTGTGTCGACACAGAAGTTTGGTTATCTGAACTTTTAACTATTTTCAGCAAAATGTCTATCTCCAAATTTTTATCTGATGCATTTAGAGCGTGGGAGAGGGGGCTAGTTATCCTCCGATGTCTTTTGACTCTTAAAAAGGAACAAGAACTTCAATTTCTAATCAAATTAGCATTCTCCGAAGTTTATATGAGCATCCCTTCCATAAAAACTATATATGCCCCCAGAGCATTACTTACAACGCCTGCCTCCAGGCCCTGGGGGGGGGGGTTGCGTCGACACAGGAGCTTTTCTCATCTGACCTATAAGCTATTTTTAATGAAATTGATATTTTGAAAATTTTATCGGATGGGCCGGGGGAAAAAAGTGTGTGTGGAGAGAGGGCTAGTTGCCCTTGGATATCTTTTGACTCTTAAAAAGTCAGCTAGAACTATCAATTTCCGAGCAAATCAGCCCTCTTGGAAGTTTATACGAGCATCCCTTTCATAAGAACCAGATACATCCCCAAGACATCGCTTACAACGCCTACCCCGGGCCCTGGGGGGTTGTGTTGACACCAGAGTTTTGTTATCTAATTTTTGAACAATTTTCAAAATCTTTCTATGTAAAAAATTTTAGCGGACGTGTTTGGGGAAAAAAGGGCGTGTGGGGGGGGGGCGCTAGTCACCCTTAAATCTTTTGACTCTTAAAAAGTGAAGTAGAACTTTCAATTTCCAATCAAATGAGCTCTCTATGAAGTTTATACGAGCATCGCTTTCATAAGAACCATACATGCCTTTAGGGCATAACTTAGAATGCCTTCCCCCGGGCCTAAGGGGGTTATATTGACACTGGAGTTTTTCTTATCCGACCTTTGAACTAATTTTAAGAAAATCTTTATCTCAAAATTTTTATCAGATGGGTTTGGAAAAAGAAGGCATGGGGGGCAGTTGCCCACCGATCCCTTTCGACTACGATTTCCGAAATTTCAATTTCCAATCAAATGAGTCCCCTCTAAAGTTTATACGAGACACATTTGGGGGAAAAAGGGCATGGGGGGGTTAGTTGCCCTCCAATCTCTTTTAAAACTCTAAAACTGAACTAGTATTTTCGATTTCCAATCAAATGAGCCCCCTCTGAGGTTTATATGAGATACATTTGGGGAAAAAAGGGCGTGGGGGCTAGTTGCCCTCTAATCATGTTTAAAAGTTTCATGTTTAAAAGTTTAAAAGTGTTAATAACCTGCTACCTGCATGTTTCTCGATTGCATTTACCGAAGCTAAACACAGGTATGAGACAAGAAATGCCCATTCAATACGAACCCCGTTCCCTGTAACAACAAGGTCTACATTTTCTATCCGTTTTTATCGCCCGGCTGTCTGGAACAAACTTCCCGAGGAGGTAAAAAATAAGACAGATCTGGATGATTTTCGAAATTCCCTCAGAGTAAGCTGTTTTTATCAATATGGAAGATTTTAGTGGTTGTGTGTAGAGAATGATTGGTTGAATGTTGTTGGTGAGATGATTGTTTGGGTTTTGAATGGATGAGTGATTTATTTCCCTTTTTTATTTATTTTTTTCTCCTCTATTTTTGTGAATGTTGTGAGTTGTGTTGCGTTGTTTGCGTGGATGGTTCTCAAGTTCCCACTTTTTACTTTTTTGTTGGAGGGGTGGGAGAGGGAGGCGAGAGAAGATATTTATTTGTTTTTGGGTTGGACCCTTTTTGGGTTATATTAGGGTCTGAGGAAATAAATGTTATTAATAGAAAATATAATATATATTTTTTAAAGTGTTTTTCTTTTTTTCGGGTTTTGTCCGGCATGCAGTAATGCATTGGATTGTGTTTTTTTAAATGAGATGTTTGTTTATTTATTTATTGTAACCCGTTTGTAAATAAAAAAAAAATCTCTTTTAACTCTTAAAAAATGAACTAGTTCTTTCAATTTCCAATCAAATGAGCCCTCTCTGGAGTTTTTACGAGCATCCATTCAATAAGAACCATACTTTCCCCCAGGGCATAGCTTAAAACACCTGCCGTTGGGCCCTGGGGGCTGTGTCGACCCCGGAGTTTTCGCTATATGGTCTTTGAACTATTTAAAAAAATGACCATCTCAAAGTTATTATCGGATGGGTTTGAGGAAAAAAGGAAGTGGAAGGGGGGCTAGGTGCCCTCTAATGAATGAATGAATGAATGATTTTTATTACCCATCTTTAACAATACAAAAAAAGTAAAAATGGAGTAGAGAGAAAATGAAAAGAAAACAACAACACATCAAACAAACGAGCAACTTAAATTAATACTTCAAAAACCAATGGCGAAACTATTTACATAAGAAGACAACCATTACACAGTACTAACTATAGCTTCAAACATACTATGCGTTGGGTCTAAAGATTTCAGGAACTTTTCCCTCCTGGTCACGATCACGACGAAGGGGTCATCGAGTCCGTAACGTGATGAAATCGGGCGGTTTCTTTGCCAGGGGGGAAGGTTAAGCAGATATTTTGCAAACTTATAGAACACTGTACGGATTGTTTTTTATCATCAACAGTGAACAAAGACCAGAAAGGTGACAAAGCTAAGACATGAGGCGTGGCAAAGGAATTGAAGATCCGTGCTAGAATGCGGCGGTTATATAGGCGTTTGCATGATAAAATCATCCCATATGCTTTTTGGACTTTCTGTTTGAGATCATTTATTAGACATGACCGGGTAGCTTTAAGATTAGACCCAATTGGCAAACCAAGGTAAGTCATTGATGCTGCTGCAGTAACAGTATTACTACCTAGTGCAAATATGACAGGTGCCAACTCTTTCTTACGACAATTAAAGACGACCACCTCGCTTTTGCTGGAGTTGAATTCTAGGCCTATGCTAGCATATTAATTAGACAAAACTCTGAAATTACTCTCTATGCCACTGACGGATCTACTCAGATTTAAAATGTCATCGGCATAATTAACAAGAGACAAATCAATTCCACGAAAAATAAAGCACGTTTTCACCGTCTTCTGAGCCTCGATGATACTGTTGTTATAAAGAGGCGGTGATGATAAAACCCCTTGGCGAATGCCTTTTCGTACTGGTATGAGGAAATCGGATACAGTCGGGCTCTGGTTTTTTAGTACTCTTACTCTAACCTTCAACTTAAAATACATGTTCCTATAAGTAGCAATTATAGATCTGTCAAGACCTCTCTTAAACGCAGAGACAAGCAGTTGTGCATGGATACCCGAATCAAAAGCCCCGGGGACGTCGTGGCCTGCAAGTACCACGGTTTCACCTTTAGCATCTGCATCCAACAAAACATTAGACAATAGGCTATGCACGTGCTAGCGGCTAATATTTCTCTTGAAACCGAACTGTGAGTCTGGCGTACTACAAACATACTTTATCTCCTCAATAACTAATAACTCTAACAATTTACAAAAAACGGGAGCAACGGTTATCGGGCGGTAAGAACAACATTCAGATGGGTCTTTACCTTTCTTGATGACAGGGGTGATTACACCGGTACAAAAAATATCTGGCACTAGACCACAACGAAAAATCATTTGGAACATAAGTGCTAGATGTACTATTAACAGTTCACTACCGAGAATCAGATGCATACCACAGATATTATCTACTCCTTTAGAGTAGATCCCTTTTGACCCTTAAAAACAGAACTAGAACGTTCAACTTCCTATCAAATGAGCCCTTTTTAAAGTTTTTACGAGCATCCCTTCCATAAAAATCATATATGCCTCCAGGATATAACTTACAACGCCTGTCTCCAGGCCCTGGGGGTTGTGTCGATACCGGAGTTTTTGTTATATGATCTTCGAACTATTTTTAACAAAAAAGCTATCTCAAAATTTTTATCAGATGCATTTGGAAATAATGGTGTGGGGGGGGGCTGGTTACCCTCTGATATCTTTTGACGCTTAAAAGTGGACTAGAACTTTCAATTTCCAATTAATTGAGCCCTCTCTGAAGTTTTTACGAGCCTTCCTTCCATATAAGCCCCCATGACATATACATGGTTATATTACAAGTTTTGCTCCCAGGCCATAGCTTATAACCCTTGGCTTGAAGACTGGGGGGGGGGAGTATCCTGCTCAAAGATATACTTTCCAGATATTTAACTACGTTGAACAAAATGGCTATCTCAAAATTTTGATTGGATGTGTTTGGGAAATTGTGGGTTTGGAAGGGGTGTTAGTTGCCTTCCAATCACTTTCGACTATTGAAAAGGGCACTAGCACTTTGAATTTCCAATCGTATAAGTCCTTTTTAAGTTTCTACGACAAAGCCTTCTAAAAAACCTTATATGCCCCCAGGACATAACTTAAAACCCGTGCCCTGAGGGCTGTGGGGGGAGTGCCTCCTCTAAAACATAATATCTATTTGGAAATCAACTACGTAGAACAAAATGGCTATCTAAAAATTTTGATTAGATGTGTCTGGGGAAATGGTGGGTGTGGAAGGGGTGTTAGTTGCCTTCCAATGACTTTTTCCCTTAAGAAGTACTCTAGAACTCTCGATTTACAGTAGAATGTGCCCTCTTCGAAGTTTATACCACGACTTCTTCCGTACGAAGTGCCTCTGGGGAAAAAATACTCAGAGGTAATCCTTTATGGCAATAAGGAAATCCTTTTTAAAATCCTTTTTATCGGGTGCATTTGGGAAAGGGGGCTGCGGGGGGGGGGGGGCTGGTTATGCGTTGATATCCTTTGACGCTTAAAAGTGAACTAGAATTTTCAATTTCCAATCAAGTGAGTCCTCTCTGAATTTTATAAGAGCATTCCTTCCATAAGAACCATATATGCCCTCTGGCCATAACTTATATGCCTTGTCCTGAAGACTGTGGAAGGGGGGGGGGTGTGTTCTGCTTAAAGATATAATTTCCAAAACTTTCAACTACGTTAAACAAAGTGGCTGTCTCAAAATTTGGATTGGATGTGTTTGGGGAAATTGTGGGCACGGAAGGGGTGTTAGGTGCCTTCCAATAACTTTCGATTATTAAAAAGGGCACTGGCCATTTAAATTTCCAATCGAATGATCCCTTTTGGAAGTTTCTACGAAAATTTTTTCTGTAGAAAAAAATGTAACCCCCAGGGCATAACTTACAACCCTTGCCCTGAGGCCTATGGGGAGGGGGGGGGGTCATTTTCAAAGACCTAATTTCCAGAATTTTCAACTACGGTGAACAAAATAGCAATCTTAAAATTTTGATTGGATGCGTTTGGGGAAAAGGTGGGCGTGAGAGGGGGTTAGTTGCCTTCCAATAACTTTCGAATACTAACAAGAGAACTAACCCTTTGGATTTCCAATCGAATGAACCCTTTTTGAAGTTACTACGAAAAAGTATTCTATAAAAAACCTTATATGCCCCCTGGGCATAAATTACAACCCTTGCCCTGAGGGCTGTTGGGGAAGTATTCTTCCAATCACTTCTGACCCTTAAAAAGGGCACTAGAACTCTCGATTTACAATTGAATGAGACCCCTTTGAAGCTTGTACGACGGCCTCGTCCATATAAAGGGCCTCTTGAAAAAGAGGCCTCTTGACTGTCCGGTTCTAAGCCGGCTTAAGCACTTCGGTCTAGACTTGAGAAGATATGTGATCCCCGTCCTGCACTGGTATCCGGGATCATTGCTTTTCCTGAGGCGAAAAAAATTTCAATGATTTAAAGAACATGAAAATTGGAACTTGGAATGTTACGACATTAAAAAATGACTATCGTATCGACATTTTGACTGACGAATTCAGACGATTCGAACTGGATCTATTAGGAGTTTCAGAAACTCATATCCCAGGGGTAGGAAGCATGAAATTAGGTGATATAGAATTTGTTTACTCAGACAGGAAGGATGGGTTACATAGACAGGGAGTAGGGCTCATGATGAATAAGGAAGCGGCTAAGTCTTGTTTAGGCTGGGAAGGTATTAATAATAGAATACTAATTGCTCATTTTATGACTAGAAAGTTCAAGGTATCAGTTATAGTAGTATACGCCCCTGTAGAACCGACTGATGGAGATACTAGTGACTCAGATGAATTCTACTTACAGGTACAGGAGCAAATAGACAAGGTCCCAGGTAGAAATATGATGTTATTGCTGGGAGATTTTAACGCCCAGGTTGGTAGAAATAAGGATAGATGGTATCCCAGCTTAGGTAAATTTGGTGTAGGAAAAGAAAACAGTAATGGATACAGACTTTTGCAATTTTGTAGGTATAACAATCTAGTTATAACCAATACGGTGTTTGGTCATAAAATGGCTCATAAGCTAACATGGTATTCACGTGATGGTAAGACAGCAAACCTTATTGATTATGTTATAGTAAATCGAAGAATGGCAGGATCAATACAAGATACTAGGGTATATAGGAGTGCTGTTATTGATGTTAAAAGTAAAGATCACCATCTAGTAGTGTCAAGGGTTAATTTAAAGCTGAAATATCGGAAGGGTAATTACCTCCCGGGAAGTTATGATGTTAGTAGACTCCAGGATGAGAATTTGAGAGAAACTTTCCAGGAACAGTTGAATACTAAACTTGAGAGTTTAAAATTTGATAGTGTGGAAGATGGTTGGAATAATTTTAGAAAAATAATTTGTGAAGTTGCTGAAGGTGTATTAGGGAAGAAAGCTAGAACTGCAGCTAAGAATATTAGTGAAAAAGCTTTAAGTTTAATAGAAAGGAGAAAGGACTTGTACAAGAATTATCTGAGTGATAGATCACATGAAAACAAAAGAAATGTAAAGAAAGTGGAGAAAGCATTGAAATATGAACTAAGGAGGTGTGAAGTGGAGGCCATGGATAAAATTGCCGAGGATTTAGAAGATGCAGCTAGACGGCATAATAGTAAAATATTGTACTGGCACGTTAACAAATTGAGAGGTAGTAGTCAATCCGGACTTGTCCCAGTTAAAGATAGGAATGGGGTGGCAATTAGCGATAAGACAAAAGCTAAAGCGAGATGGGCCGAACATTTTGAGAATTTGCTTAACCGAGATAGAGTTGGAGGAAAAAATATAGAGGAAAATGAAAAAGTTTGTGATACCTTGGATGTGAAGGAAGATTTGTTTTGTGAGGAGGAATTAGAAACAGTACTAAAAGGATTAAAGAATAATAAGGCTCCAGGTGCTGATAGGGTGATAAATGAGTTTCTTAAATATGGTGGCTCTGAGGTTAGAAATAAGTTGTTGGAGATTATGAATATGATTTTTGAAAAAGGGGAAGTACCTAACGATTTTAGGAAAACCTTAATTAAGCCACTTTATAAGAAAGGTGATAAAAGTGAGTGTGGTAATTATCGAGGCATTAGTCTGGTCTCTGTAGGTAGCAAATTGCTTAGTAATATGATACTTTTTAGACTGAGAGTTGCCGTAGACAAAGTTTTAAGAGAAGAGCAGTGCGGTTTTAGAAAAGGTAGAGGATGTGTTGACCAAATTTTCACTCTTAGGTTAATAATTGAGAAGTGCCTAAGTTTTCAAACACCTTTGGTCCTCAGTTTTATAGATTATGAGCAAGCGTTCGATTCTGTTGATAGAGGAGCTTTAGTAAAGGTTTTATCCTTGTATGGTATACCAGACAAATACATTAAAGTGATTAGTGCTATGTACGAGAATAACACTGCTGCGGTTAAGGTAGGAAATGAGGTTAGCAGCTGGTTTTGTATTAAATCAGGAGTTAAGCAGGGTTGTGTTCTATCCCCCTTTATATGGATTATTTTGATGGACTTTGTTTTAAGGAGCACAGGAAAGGCAATGGGAGACCACGGAATCAAATGGGGAGGAAAAAGTCTCCTGGACTTGGATTATGCTGATGATTTAAGCATCCTAGATGAAAGTGTGAGCAAAATGAATGAAGTTTTAGAGGTTTTGCGAGTTCAGGGTGCTAGTATTGGTTTGAAAATTAATGTTAGGAAGACTAAGTCACTAAGGCTAGGAATAAGTGAAGATGAAAAGGTGACGTTGGGTAATGAAAAGATTGATCAGGTGGGCAGTTTCACTTACCTCGGTAGTATTATTAGTAAAGATGGTGGGAGCAGTGAAGATGTTAAAAATAGAATAGCCAAGGCTCAGGGTGTTTTTTCACAGTTAAAAAAAGTCTGGAAGAATAGGAAGATAAGTCTGCAAACCAAGATTAGAATATTAGAAGCTACAGTGATGACAGTGGTCAAATATGGCTCTGAAGCATGGACGCTCCGAAAAGCGGATGAAGATTTGCTAGATGTTTTCCAGAGAAATTGCTTAAGGATTGTTCTGGGTACCCGGCTGACTGACCGTATTTCAAACAATAGGCTATACGAAAAATGTGGTTCAATACCGCTTTCTAGGTCTATAATGAAAGAAAGGTTGAGGTGGTTAGGGCATGTTGTTCGGATGAAGGATGACAGATTGCCGAAGATTGTTCTTTTCGGCCAACCATCTAGGGCTAAACGGAAAGCAGGTCGTCCCCGTCTGGGTTGGGAGGACGTCATAAAGAAAGATTTAAAGGAAATGGGAACTTCGTGGGCGGGTGTAAAAAGGGAGGCTTTGAATAGATTGGGGTGGAGGAGGAGCGTGCGTAGCTGTGTTGGCCTCAGGCGGCTTGGTGCAGCGATGAGTTGTTAGTAGTAGTAGTAGTTGAAAAAAAAGAATAATAATCAGAGGCAAAGCTATTGCCTATAGTAAAGGCCATACGGCTCCAATTTTTGTTACTTATTATTATTAGTTAAAAAAACGTCCACCTTTTCCCCAAACACATCCAATCCAAATTTTGAGATAGCCATTTTGTTCAACGTAGTTGAACATTATGGAAATTAGGTCTTTGAGGATGACAACTCCCACATCTCCTCATTTTATGGAAAGTGTTGTCGTAGAAACTTCAAAAAGAGTTCATTCGATTGGAAATTGAAATAGCTAGTGCCATTTTTAATAGTCAAAATTGATTGGAAGGCAACTAACACCCCTTCAAAGCCCACCATTTCCCCAAACACAACCAATCAAAATTTTGAGATAGCCATTTTGTTCAACATAGGTGAAAGTTCTGGAAATTATATCTTTGAGCAGGACATTCCCCCCACAGTCTTCGGGGCAAGGGTTATAAGTTACGCCCTGGGGGCATATATGGTTCTTATGGAAGAAATGCTCGTATAAACTTCAGAGAGGGCTCATTTAATTGGAAATTGAAAGTTCTAGTTCACTTTTTAAGCATCAAAAGATATTGGAGGGCAACCAGCTCCCCAAACCGTTTTTTGCCAAATGCATCCGGTAAAAATTTTGAGATATCCATTAAGTTAAAAATTGTTCAAAGGTCAGATAACAAAAACTCAGGTGTCGACACATACCCCCAGGGCCTGAGGGCAGGCGTTGTAAGTTAATCCCTGGGGTATATATGGTTCTTATGAAAGGGATGCTCAGGTAAACTTCAGAGAAGGGTCATTTGTTGGGAAATTGAAAGTTCATATGGGAGGGATGCTCGTATAAACTTCAAAGAGGGCTCATTGGATTGGAAATTGAAAGCTCTAATAAGAGTCAAAAGAGATTGGAGGGCACCTAGCCCCCCCTCCTCCACGCTCTTTTTTCCTCAAACCCATCCAATAAGAACTTTGAGATAGCCATTTTTTTTAAATAGTTCAAAGACCATGCAACGAAAACTCCAGGGTCGACACAGTCTTCCAGGGCCCGAGAGCAGGCGTTTTAAGTTAGGTCCTAGGGGAATTAATGGTTCTTATGGAAGGGATGCTCGTAAAAACTTCAGAAAGGGCTCATTTTACTGGAAATTGAAACCTCTAGTTAAGTTTTTGAGAGTCAAAAGAGAATGGGGCAACTACCCCCCCCCCCAATGCCCCTTTTCTACAAATGCATCCGATAAAAATTTTTAGATAGCCATTGAGTTAAAAATTGTTCAAAAGTCAGATAACAAAAACTCAGGTGTCGACACAACCACCCAGGTCCAGGGGGGGGGGGAGGCTTTGTAAGCTAATCCCTGGGGCATACATGGCTCTTATGAAAGGGATACTCGTATAAACTTCAGAGAGGGTTCATTTTGTTGGAAATTGAAAGTTCGAGCTCCCTTTTTAATATTCAAAAGAGATCCGAGGGCAACTAGCCCCCCCCCTCACGCCCCCACGTCTTTTTCCAAATCCACCTGATGAAAATTTTGAGATAAACATTTTGATAAAAATAGTTCAAAGGTCATATAAAAAACTCCGGTGTCATTACAACCCCCGGGACCCGGAGGAGGGCGTTCTAAGTAATGCCCTAAAGGCATGTGTTGTTCTTATGAAAGGGATGCTCGTTGAAACTTCATAGAGGGCTCATTTGATTTGAAATTAAAAGTTCTAGTTTACTTTTTAATAGTCAAGAGATATAAGGGCAACTAGCCCCCCCCACACCCTTTTTTCCCCAGACCCATCCGATGCAAATTTTGAGATAATCAGTTTTAGGAAAATTTTCCAAAAATTAGATAACAAAAACTCCGGTGTCAAAACAACCCCCCAGGGCCCCGGGAGTAGGCGTTGTAAGTGTTGTCTTGGGGGCGTACATGGTTCTTATTAAATTGATTCTCGTATAAACTTCAGAGAGGGTTCATTTGATTGGAAATTAAAATTTCTAGTTCACTTTTAAGAGTCAAAAGATATGCGAGGGCAACAAGACCCTCCCCCCCACACACACCCTTTTTCCCCCAAGCCCATCCAATAAAATTTTAAAAATAGCTATTTCATTAAAAATAGTTCAAAGGTCAGATAAGAAAAACTCCTGCGTAGACGCAACCCCCCAGGGCCCGGAGGCAGGCATTGTAAGTAATGCTCTGGGGGCATATATAGTTCTTACGGAGGGCATGCTTGTATAAACTTTGGAGAGGGCTCATTTGATTGGAAATTGAAAGTTCTTGTTTACTTATTAAGATTCAAAAGAGATCGGAGGGCAGCTAGCCCCCCTCCCCTTCCCTGCCCTAATTGCATCAGATAAAAAGTTTGAGATAGACATTTTTTTAAAATAGTTCAAAGTTCAGATAACAAAACTTCGGTTTCGACACATCCCCTAGGGCCCGGGGGTAGGCGTTGTAAGTTATGCCCTATCGGCATATATGATTTTTTTGGAAGGGATGCTCGTGTTAATTCATAGAAGGTTCATTTGGTTGGAAGTCTCAAGTTTTAATTCGCTTTTTAAGATTCAAAAGTGATCGGACGGCAGCTAGCCTCTCCCCACACTCCATTTATTTTTTTCCCCAGAGACACTTCATATAGAAGGGATCGTCCAATAACCTTCAATGGGGGGCTTATTCAATTGGAAATAAATTGGGTCAACCCGGCTCCCTAATTGGTGAGTTCTAGTGCCTTTTCAAGAGTCAAAAGTGATTGGAGAGCAACTAGACCACACCAAAGCCCTTTTAACCCAAATACATCTGATAAAAAATTTGAGGTAGCCATTTTGTTAAAAGTAGTTCAAAGATCATGTAACTAAAACTCCTTTACGTATGGCCATTTCTTTAAAATAGTTCAAAGGTCAGATAAAAAAAAAATCCTGTGTCAACGCAGCACCCTAGGGCCCGGGGCAGGCGTTGTAAGTATTGCTCTGGCAGCATATATGGTTCTTATGGAAGGTATGCTCGTATAAACTTCAGAGAGGGCTCATTTGATTGGAAATTGATAGTTCCAGTTTAGTTTTTTAGATTCAAAAGAGAATGAAGGGCAACTAGCCCCCCTTCCATGCGGTTTTTTCCTCAAACCATGGTTCAATGATCATTAATAAAAATCCGGGTTCGAAAAATCCTTCACAGCCCGGGATAAGCGTTGTAAGTTATTCCTGAAGGGTATATACAGCTGAAGTGGAAGGGGTGTTCTTGTAAACTTCAGAGAGGGCTCATTGGGTTGGAAGTTGAAAGTTCTAGTTAAGTTATTAAGAGTTAAAAGATATCAGAGGGCAACTATCCCCCCACAACCCTTCTCCCCGAAGCGCATCCGATAAAAATTTTGTGATAGCTATTTGGTTAAAAATAGTTCAAAGGTCAGATAAAAAAACTCCGGTGTCGACACAACCACCCAGGGCCCAGGGGCAGGCGTTGCAAGTTATGCCCTTGGGGCATATATGTTGTTTTTGGAAGGGATGCTCGTATAAACTTCAGAGAAGGCTGATTTGAATGGAAACTGGAAGTTCTAGTTTAATTTTTAAGAGTCAAAAGAGATCGGAGGGCCCTTAGCCCTCGCCACGCCATTTTTTCCCCAAGCCAATCCGATACAACTTTTGAGATGGCCATTTTTGTAAAATAGGTCAAAGGTCAGATAACAAAACTCTGGTTTCGACACAACCCACCTAGGGCCCGGGGGGCAGGCATTGTAGGCTGTGTCTTGGGGTCGTATATGATTCTTATGAAAGGGATGCTAGTGAAACTTCAGAGAGGGCTCATTTGAATGGAAAGTAAAACTTCTAGTTCTTTTTCTCAGAATAAAAAAAGATCGGAGGGCAACTGGCCCCTCCCATCCTCAACGCCTTTGGGTTTATCGGATGGATAAACCTATCAGATAAAAATTCGAGGTAACCATTTTGTTAGCAATAGTTCAGACATCAGATATGAAAACTAAGGGTTCGGCACAACCCCACGGGTACAGGGACAGGCGTTGTAAGTTATACTCTGGGGGTATATATTGTTCTTATAGAATGGATGCTCGTATAAACTTCAGAGAGGGTTCATTTGATTGAAAATAGAAAGCTCTAGTTCATTTTTAATGAGTCAAAAGAGACCGAAGGGCACTTAGTCCCCCCCCCTTCACGCCATTTTTTCCCCAAACCATCCCATAAAATTTTGAGATAGCGATTTTGTTAAAAATAGTTCAAACATCAGATAATAAAAATTCCGAGGATTGCCCAAACCTATTTTTTCACTTTGATATTGTTACTTTGATACCAGTTTTCATACTTTGATGAACATTTGATTTTTAATTTAAAACTTTGATTTTGAAATAAGAATTTTTAAAAACTTGAAACTTTTTGCAATCAAAAACGAACAAAATTAATTAAAAAAAATTCAGAAAATAATTTTTTCAATGAAAAGTAAAGGCCATTTTAAACTTAAGCTCAGCAGATACAAATAAATATTAAAATTCAAACTCAAAACGACCAGAAACTACTATTAAAAAATAAATGAAACCAAAAACAAACGGAAATTAAATAAACAAACATAGCAAAAACAAACAACAAGTAATAATATAATTGAATTAAATAGACCCTAAAGCGAGTAATGCTGAGATGAAAATTAAAATCAAGTTTAAAACGAAAAAAAAATTCTATTGAAGTATAAATGAAACTGAAAACGAACAGAAATTAAATAAACAATCAATGCAAACAAACATACAATAAATATTAATGTAAATGAAGAAATAAATCTTAAAGTGAGTGAAACTTAAATTGAATATGCAAATCAAGCTTGAAACGAACAAAAATCACTACAAACAAGAGTTTGGGTATTGCCTCCTTCTCTCACTGTAAAAGTCTACAACCTACTGCATCATTGGCGCTTTACTGAAAACTATATGTGTCTTGAACAGCCTTGGAAAGTATAAACAACATCAAATTGAATATTTGATGTATAATGATATTAATTGATGAAAGACCCATCAGATCAAGAATTTATTTCACTGTAATTTTGTTTTTATTTTCAATACTGTAAGAACTGGAAAAGAAAATATATGTAATATAATTCGTTTTCAGTTAAGTGCCAATGACGCTGTATGCTTTTGGTTTTATTTACATATTAAGGAAGGGGGTAGTACCCAAGCTCTTGTTTGTAGTGAAACTATATTCGTCTTCAACAACTTTAGAAAGAACTAATAAATTAAACTGAATATTTGATGTACAATAATATTAATTGGTGAAAGCTCATCAGTTCAAAAATTTATTATAATCTTAATGTCTATTTTCAATATTAAGTACAAAAGAAAATATTTGTAATAAAATTGATTTTCAGTAAAGCACCCATGACACAGTAGTTTTTAGACTTTTAAAGTGAGTGAAGGAGGCGATACACAAACTCTTGTTTGTAGTGATTTTTGTTCGTTTCAAGCTTGATTTGCATATTCAATTTAAGTTTCACACGTTTTAAGATTTATTTATTCATTTAAATTAATGTTTATTGTATGTTTTTTTGCATTGATTGTTTATTTAATTTCTGTTCGTTTTAAGTTTCATTTATACTTCAATAGCAAAATATTTTTTTTTCGTTTTAAGCTTGATTTTCATATTCAATCTAAGGCTTACTTGCTTTAAGATCTATTTATTCATTTATATTATTACTTGTTGTATGTTTTTTGCTATGATTGTTTATATGATTTTTGTTCGTTTTGGGTTCATTTCTTATTTAGTAGTAATTTCTGGTCGTTTTGAGTTTTAACTTTAACAAGTATTTGTATCTGCTGAGATTATGTTTAAAATGGCCTTTACTTTTCTTTGAAAAACTTATTTTTTGGAAAGCTTTTTTTTTAATTTAATAAATAATAAAACATTGGAGCCGTATGACCTTTACTGTAGCGTTGCCTCTGATATGACCGATGTTAGTAACATAGAAACTTGAGAGGCATTTCTAATAGTGAAAAAGGATTTGTATAATTCTTTGCGGAACTTTTCAAAACCTTTGAAATTTTAACAAAACCTTTGAAACCATAGCAACCATTTGACAGCTATCTCCATTTACTTATGGGACGCTGATTCAAATCTTATAACGGTCAAGTGTTTTGTAAACACAATCTCCTATTGGTTCCTCTTAGAGCGGGGAGGAGGAATTGAAAGCCTGGGTAATGGGCGCCGTCGGATGTATTGAGGGGTAATCATCGGAGTATTGCAGGCTCCGGCGGGAAGACAGCTCTATCTGAAAGGACCGGGGTGGCCGGGGTCGGATCCGCTATAGGGGATTAGGGATAGCACTACTACTATGATCTGTATACATAGCACCAGTTTGATACATACCAAGTCGGAGTGATAGATCCTGGGAAAAAAGATTATGCAGCTAAGGTAGGATCAACAGGCTCACCCTTGAAAAATACCTTGGGCAGAAAAGAATGGTAACATGTCTGTGCTTTACTAAATATAGTTTGTATCTCGAGCAGTGTGTTTTTATTCCTCGTAACATCTGCAACAATACAGCAAAGAATACAGTTTGTATCTCGAGTCCACATGTCTGTGCTTTAGTAAATACAGTTTGTATGTTGAACAGTGTGTTTTAATTCCATCCCAAGAAAGTGGGATGGAGCCACATTTTTCATAGAGCATACTGTTTGTAATACGGTCAGTCAGTCAAAACAATCCTTAGGCCATTTTCCTGAAAAATAACGTCTAGCAAATCCTCCTCCGTCTTTCAGAGCGCCCACACTTCAGAACCATACTGGACCACTGACATTCTTGTAGCTCTCAATATTCAAATCTTGGTACGCAGACCAGTCTTCCTATTCTTCCAAACTTTTTCAATTCCGAAAAAAAAACGCCCTTGGTCTTAGATATTCATCTTTTAACATCTCCATTACACCTACCGTCTTTGCTAGCAATATTACCAAGGTAAATGAGGCTGTCCACTTGATCGATCGTTTTCTGACCAAACATCACCACTCACCTTCACTTATTCCTAGTCTTGGCAACTTAGTCTTCTTAACATTAATTTTCAAACCCATTCTTGTTCCATGAACTCTCAAAACATCCAAAAATCCATTCATTTTGCAAATATTTTCATGTAGGATGCCTAAATTATCAGCATAAGCTAAGTCAAGAAGATTTTTACTTCCCCGATCGATCCCATGTTTTCCCACTGTCTTTTCTCTGCTTCTTAGGTCAGAGTCCACAAAAATGATCTAGATAAATAGGGAGAGAAATCAACCCTTCATAATTCCTGATTTAATAAAATTCATCCTAGTCACTAATGTCTCCGTCAGTCAGCTCTACAGGGGCATATACTACGCTATGAATGATGTCCTGCACTGTTTCATAGGAAGCGCGCTAGCGCTGCCTATGTAAAGAACGATGTGGGCACAATGTGTTTTTTTTTGTTTTCTCCACACCCGGGCACTTCGTATCGAAGGAGTTGTCGTAGAAACTTCGAAAAGGGCTAATTCGATGGGAAATTGGAGAGGCTAGTGCCCTTTTTAATAGTCGAAAGTGATTGGAGGGCAACTAGTCCCCCCACGCCCATCATTCCCCCAAACATATTGAATCAAAATTTTGAGATAGCCATTTTGTTCAACGTACTTGATATCCAGATAGAAAACATGTTTTTGAGGAGGAAACTCCCCCAAAACCCTCAGGGCAAGGGTTTTAAGTTATGTCCTGGGGGCATATAAGGTTTTTATAGAAGGCGTTGTCGCAGAAACTTCAAAACAGGCTCATTCAATTGGAAATTCAAAGGACTAGTACCCTGTTTAATAGTTGAAAGTGGTTGGAGGGCAACTAGCCCACCCCCGCCCATTATTCCCCCAAACACATCCAATCAAAATTTTGAGATAGCTATTTTGTTCAGCGTAGTTGATTTCCAGATAGAAAATATGTTTTTGAGGAGGACAATCCCCCAAAACCCTCAGGGCAATGGTTTTAAGTTATGCCCTGGGGGCATATAAGTTTTTTTTATAGAAGGAGTCACCGTAGAAACTTCGAAAAGGGCTCATTCGATTGGAAATTCAAAGAGCTAGTGCCCTTTTTAATAGTCGAAAGTGATTGGAGGGCAACTAGCCCCCCCCCACGCCCATCATTTACCCAAACACATCCAATCAAAATTTTGAGATAGCCATTTTGTTCAGCGTAGTTGGTTTTCAGATAGAAAATATGATTTTGAGGAGGACACTCCCCCACAACCCTCAGGGCAAGGGTTTTAAGTTATGCCCTGGGAGCATATAAGATTTTTACAGAAGGCGTTGTCGTAGAAACTTCAAAACAGGCTCATTCGATTGGAAATTCAAATGGCTAGTACCCTTTTTAATAGTCAAAAGTGATTGGAGGGCAACTAGTCCCCACTGCCCATTATTCCCCCAAACACATCTAATCAAAATTTTGTGATAGCCATTTTTTCAGCGTAGTTGATTTCCAGGTAGAAAATATCTTTTTTAGGAGGACACTCCCCCACATCCCTTAAGGCAAGGGTTTTAAGTTATGCCCTGGGGGTACATTAGGTTTTTAAAGAAGGCGTTGTCGTAGAAACTTCAATACAAGCTCATTCGACTGGATATTCAAAAGGCTAGTGCTCTTTTTAATAGTCGAAAGTGATTGGAGGGCAAATAGCCCCCCCCCACACCCTTCATTTCCCCAAACAAATCCAATAAAAATTTTGAGATAGCCATTTTGTTCAGGGTAGTTGATTTCCAGATAGAAAACATATTTTTTAGGAGGACACTCCCCCACAACCCTCAGGGCAAGGATTATAAGTTATGCCCTGGGGGAACATAAGGTTCTATTGAAATCTTTGTCGTAGAAACTTGAAAAAGGGCTCATTCGATTTGAAATTCAAAGGACTAGTACCCTTTTTAATAGTTGAAAGTGATTTGAGGGCAACTAACCCCCCTCTCACGCCCATATTTTCCTCAAACAAATTTTGGTATAGTCATTTTGTTCAGCGTAGTTGATTTCCAGATAGAAAATACGTTTTTGAGGAGGATACTCCCCCACAGCCCTCAGGGCAAGGGTTTAAGTTATGCCTTGGGGCATATAAGGTTTTTATAGAAGGCGTTGCCGTAGAAACTTCAAAAAAAGCTCATTCGATTGAGATTCAAAGGGTTAGTGCCCTTTTTAACAGTCGAAAGTGATTGGAGGGCAGCTAGCCCCCCCCCACGCCCATCATTCCCCCAAACACATCCAATCAAATTTTGAGATAGCCATTTTGTTCAGCGTAGTTGATTTCCAGATAGAAAATATGTTTATTGAGGAGGACACTCCCCCACTACCCTCAGGCAAAGGGTTAAAAGTTACACCCTGGGGGCATATAAGATTTTTACAGAAGGCATTGTCGTAGAAACTTCAAAACTGGCTCATTCGATTGGAAATTCAAAGGGCTAGTGCCCTTTTTAATAGTCAAAAGTGATTGGAGGGCAACTAGTCCCCAACGCCCATTATTCCCCCAAACATATCTAATCAAAATTTTGTGATAGCCATTTTTTCAGCGTAGTTGATTTCCAGGTAGAAAATATGTTTTTTAGGAGGACACTCCCCCAGAGCCCTCAGGGCAAGGGTTTTAAGTTATGCCCTGCGGGCGTATAAGGTTTTTAAAGAAGGTGTTGTCGTAGAAACTTCAATACAAGCTCATTCGACTGGATATTCAAAGGGCTAGTGCTCTTTTTGATAGTCGAAAGTGATTGGAGGGCAACTACCCCCCCCACACACCCTTTCTTTCCCCAAACACATCCAATAAAAATTTTGTGATAGCCATTTTGTTCAGGGTAGTTGATTTCCAGATAGAAAACATATTTTTTAGGAGGACACTCCCCCACAACCCTCAGGGCAAGGATTATAAGTTATGCCCTGGGGGCATATAAGGTTCTATTGAAATCTTTGTCGTAGAAACTTGAAAAAGGGCTCATTCGATTTGAAATTCAAAGGACTAGTACACATTTTAATAGTCGAAAGTGATTTGAGGGCAACTAACCCCCCTCTCACACCCACATTTTCCTCAAAAAAATTTTGGTATAGCCATTTTGTTCAGCGTAGTTGATTTCCAGATAGAAAATACGTTTTTGAGGAGGATACTCCCCCACAGCCCTCAGGGCAAGGGTTTTAAGTTATGCCTTGGGGGCATATAAGGTTTTTATAGAAGGCGTTGTCGTAGAAACTTCAAAAAAGCTCATTCGATTGAGATTCAAAGGGTTAGTGCCCTTTTTAACAGTCAAAAGTGATTGGAGGGCAACAAGCCCCCCCCTATGCCCATCATTCCCCCAAACACATCCAATCAAATTTTGAAATAGCCATTTTGTTCAGCGTAGTTGATTTCCAGATAGAAAATATGTTTATTGAGGAGGACACTTCCCCATAACCCTCAGGCCAAGGGTTATAAGTTATGCCCTGGGGGCATATAAGGTTTTTATTGAAATTTTGTCGCAGAAACTTAAAAAAGGGCTCATTCAATTTGAAATTCAAAGGGCTAGTACCCTTTTTAATATTCAAAAGTGATTAGTGATATTTTTTGTTGTTTTTGTTGTTCAGACCAGGGCATTTCTTATCGAAGGAGTTGTCGTCGGAACTTCGAAAGGGGCTCATTCGATTCAAAATAGAAAGGGCTGATGCCCTTTTTAATAGTCGAAAGTGATTGGAGGGCAACTAATCCCCCTTCCACTCCCACCCGTTCCACGCGCACCCTCCCATTTGCCCATTATGTTTAAAAACTAAATGTTGCCTTAAGATTAAATCAAAATACACTGTGATATTGCTAATTCCAAATAAGGCATCTCAGCAGTATTTCAAGCACGACTGAAGGTATTATGTTCAAACTTTCGGGGCTACTTCTGCTCTTAAAATTTAACCACTTTGCACGGTCCTTATTCATCGTTAGCCTATTCCCTGCCTATGCATCCCATCTGCCTTTTCTGAGTAAATGAATTCTATATCACCTAGTTTCATGTTTCCTACCCCTGGCCCTGGGATATAAGTTTCTAAAACTCCTAACCATTCCTTTTCGATGACATATGAATTCGTCAGGTGAGATGTCGATACAATAGATTTTTTTTAACGTTGTAAAATTCCAAGTTGCAATTTTCGTATTATTGAAATCATCAAAATTATTATGGCCTTAGGAAAAGTGATGGTACCAGAACTGGTGCAGGACGAGGACTAACACATCTTATTTAGCCTACACGAAGCACTAACCCGGCTTAGAACCGGAAAGCAAGAAGTCCCTGGGACCTCCAGCAGGAATGGAAGTTTTGTGCAATCCTGGGCCCGTCTTGATCACCAAATACTTTCTACACTTGGCGAAGCACTTCTATCAACGAGTTGAAAATCCTGCAAAAGTAATCTTAAGTCTATTACCTCCGACTCGTTATATATTCATGTCTACATATATTTTGCCACCATGGGGTGACAGCCCACAATATAAATAGATAGGAAGAGTCTTTTCAGCCCAATAAAGCGCACCAGAAAAGACTAACCCTAAAAGAATTATGCGTTAATCAGAACATAGCGCAAATATTGTGTCGTTTACTAGGTTATCACTTCCTCGAGGGGTGTCACTCCTCAAAGTCACACTACCTCCTAGTAACATTCACAGTTTTTTTTTTAGAATAACTCATGAAAGGTCCATCCCGATGCCACTCTGAGGTTAATCCAGCAGGATTTCTCTGCCGGGGATAGGGACGGAAAAAGGAGGTTATGACGGAGCGGAAACCTATTTTTCTCCGCTGGCTTAGCATGGTGTGGCCTAGATATGGCCTATCCTATGGTTCTTTACTTTTACCGTAAAACTTCTTTTCAAAATTTATTTTGAAATTTTTTCCACTCGTTCTTAATTGACATAGTTTTACCATAAGTTGATCAGGAATGTTTGCAAAATTTTTCAGTTTTTACTGCTTGAGAGTAAAAAAATAGGATTGATTTTGGACAAAATATGAAGGTTCAGTCAGAAATTTCGATCAACAATAGTTTTGTCCAGTAAATGTGTAATGAAAAATTTTTATAGAGAAAGTTGATGGAAAGGTATGTTGCTTATACAAATTGAAAATCTGTGTGATTTTTGGTCTTATATAGGGCTGAAACCATCCGTCCCTCATTCTGTTATCACCCTTGAGTACGCTACTACTACTACTCCTAGTGCATCACTGCAGCATAAAGTTGTCTGAGGCCAATACAGCTACGCAAGTCCCATCTCCATTCCAATGTAATTGATGCCTCCATTTTTGCACCCTCCTGAGAAATTTCATTTTCTCTGAAATCTTTCCTTACGACCTTTTCCCAGCCCATTTTGGGACGACCTGCTTTTCCTTTAGAACTAGATGGCTGGTAGACAAGGATGATTTTTTTTCATTCTGACATCCGTCATCCTGAGAACATGTCCTAACCATCTTAACCTTTCTCTCATTATAGCCCTGGACAGTGGCATTGAACCAAATTTTACATACTGCCTAATGTTTTGAAATACACATTTAGTGTCCAATACACATTTGGGTATAAGCATCTCTTTATCTACCATTTGGTTAAATCAATCTTGTGTTTTATATTTTGTCGTAAATATTTGTTTGATTAAATAAATAAACTTCACAGTCATTTATTAAAAGAGTTCAGTTTTGTTATCTTACAAAATAAGGACGTCATGAGCCAACGCAACTAGATTTTTTGGTAGAGCAGTAAAGCGGATTTGCAAAAGAAGGTCAGCGAAACAAAAAAATCGAATTTTTTCATGCTAATATTTGCCATATCCACACTTTTCCTCCAAAATTTATTGTCTTTAAAAAGTTTTTCTTCAATAAACATTTCTCTAAAGTTAATTGACGTATTATTGAATGAATGAATTTTATTAATAACCCGTCTTACAATCAACAGAAAAAGACAGAGCACACACAAGAAAAGAAAGAAAAAGCAAAACTGGCAAGAAAAACAAATACAAACAGAAAGAACTACATAATAACATAACTATTTGAGAAGGTGGGCCCACTCGTGATCCAGAAGCTCTAGTTTTTTCACGTAATTCTGAATTACCTCCTCCACAGCACTCAAAGGCTCAGAAACTCCATATTTCGCAACAATAGGCGGTTTCTATCAAAAGGCGGCACTTGAAGCAGATATCAGGCATACTTGAAAAATACCGACCTTGTGTCTTTCTTGTTTTGTGCACTCAGAAGCTTCCAAAAAGGAGACAGGTACAAGACATGAGGCAAAGCTACTGCATTATAAAGAGGAGCCAAATATTAACGGCTTGAATTGCGACGGCTAGTGACAACACCCGCATAGGCAATGTGCACTTTTTTAGAAAGGTGTTCAATAAGCAAAGACTGGGTCTCTCGAAAATTACGACCAACCGGCTGGCCATGGTACGTAATATGACTAGAAGGTGTTACGGTAATTCCATCAAGCCTGACTTTAGCATTATCTTCAGGGCTTTGTTTTGTTTCATAAAACAAAACAGCAGACTTTTCTACATTAAACTGCAAACCAATATCAGCATAACTTTTTTCAAGACGCGAGAAATTATTTTCTAATGTAGAAAGCAATCGAGACAGATTTAAAAGATCATCTGCAAAACCCAGAAGTAACAAGTCAATGTGCTTGTAAATATAACTTGGAGAGATAACCTGTTGTGCATCATTAACACTGTTATATACAAAGTAAGAGACGTTATAGCCCCTTGCTTAATTCCCTCATGTACGGATATCTCTCCACTACGCTCACCGTCTTGCAAACGAATTTGAAGCTAGAGGTTCCTATACATACCACGTAGTGACCTTACAATAGAAGAACGCATGCCTCGCTTACACAGCTCAACCAAAATCTATGCATAAATCTCAGAGTCAAAAGCTCTCCTGACATCATACTGACTTAAGATCAAAGTTTCTCACGAGAGATGAGCATCAAGTAATATGTTAGCAAGAAGATAAAGCACATGGGTGCACCCGAGGCCTTTTCCAAAACCAAACTGGTGTGAAGGCATCTCACACTTGTCATAAATCTCATCAAACAAAACAATCTCGAATAGTTTACAAAATACTGAAGGTATTGTTACTGGCCGATACGAAGAAGGCTGTTTGGCTGGATTCCCCTTCTTTAATATCGGGATAACCATACCCACACTAAAGCAATTCGGGACTATTCCTAGTGTCAATATCATCTGAAACAGAAGGGCAATGTGATGGTAAAGAACATCACCTCCTAAAGAAAGATGTAGAGCACAAATACTATCGCAGCCTTTTGAGTATACCTTTTTCAGCTTTTTAACGGCCTGCCAAATTAAGACCGGTGACACTGAGAAATCGTCGAAGGTATCGGTAAGCATAGAAACCAGCTCATTCTCGTAATTAGACTGCAGAACTGGATCAGGCGCTTTGAACTCGGACTCAAAGTAAGCACTCCACGGATTAGCAGAAATATTAGACGTAGGCTAAGCTTCTTCAGGCTTAGACCGAAGCGACCAAATAAGGTTCGGATTCTTACTTAGCTTTTGCACAAAATTTTCTTTGAGGGTTGCACGGTGAGCATCTAACGCTTTATTAAACTTTCGGTTAGTATGGATTCGAATCTCGTTCACTATTCCACTCCGTGGCTTTCCGCTATCGTGCCAAACTTTCAGCCATAGTTTCACCAACGCACAAGCCATCCCCAGCTCCGGATTTCTAGACCACCCTTCCACCTGCGATCTACTACAGATACACTTCACAGGAACTGCTACGCTCTCCGCGACACTCAGAGCATGCGATATTTCTGCACAGTACATGTTTATCTGCAGACATATTTGACTTTCACTGCAATATGAGTTTGCATTTCTCTGCAGCAGATGGAAGGGAACTTTTATTTTGCTCAGGATATTGCCAGAAGTAGCCGCAAATCAGATCATTCGACACTTTTTTCCAGTCACTGTATACTCTCCATTGGGATTTGCATGGACCCGACAACTTTAGACAGTCCAGTGTTATTGACAATGACAAAGGCAAATGGCCAGAGTATGAGCCATCAGGGAAGTTCTTTAACAAATGGTCAAGATTTGAGACGGTGTTAGCAACACTGATAAATGTATAAGCTTTTTCCTTATCAACGAACACATAACTGATCAGGAAGGGAACCCATAACGATTTGAGTCCTTTCGGATTCGGTATTAAGTTGGTCACAGTTGAAGTCCCCTATTAATAGAACTTTCGTATTCCCAGTAATTTGAGCCTTGACGAAACAGCTTAGCTGAGCACATGGAGCCGTGGACTTGCTGTCCGAGAAGCTAGATCTATAATTAGTAGGAAGATATACGTTTATTATCACAGTATCGTGAACTTTAACAGCGAGGAATTGCTTACTTGATGCGAAAATTACAGCCTGAAGAAACTTTCTCACCAAAGTAGCTAAACCACCAGATGGCCGACCTCAGGGTTTCACACGTTCAGCTGGCCGAATGAAAAACTGGAGTGAACTTGAGAACTTGTGCAGGTTAGTATTGTCCTCGGAAAGCAGGTGCTCTTGAAATACAATACTTCATTTGTTAGGCTGATAGTATCAAGCAGAACTGTTTTCTCAAGTGCTTTTCCATTTATATTCCAAGACAGAATGCTACACATTTTGGGAGCGTGTTCCATCTTTCAAGTGTTTTCTGTTATGAAAACAAGGCATAGTAATAACATGTGTGCCTAGTCGAATTGCAGTTCAGGCACCGAGTAAGATTTTGGCAAGGGTTCTTAGGGGAGCTTGTGTGGCCAGTTTCTCCACAGCGGCTACAAGTTTCAGCTTCCTTACAGTCCACCGCTATGTGCCCCACACGATGGCACCAATAACATTTTCGAGGTAAAAAGCAGAATTCTTCTACACGGAATAGTTAGAAACCAATTTTAATCGGGTTCGTTAAGACAGTTGACAATGCAACTTTAGAGGGGTAATACATTTCAAACCCTTGCGAATTGCCGCACTTGATTGCTTTTTCACAGTCTTTTGACAGACTTTTTAGAAGGTCCTCCGTCACGTTGCTGTGGGGAAGTTTCACTGTACCGATGTACTGGGAATTAACAAGTCGATTGTCAATTTTATTGGTACTTTTGAGGGCAGCCGAGCCTTTTTCTGCTGCCTGCTTCGAAGAGACTGACAGTTGCCATTCCTTATTTCTCCGCCTGACCACTGCGTCCGCTAATGTTATATCACCCGGTGTCAAGTTTGTTATAAAATACTTACGCTTTCCTGGATCGTCTAATTCAGGAGGCATATCCTTCACGACAACCGAGAACAGCTGTTTTTCTACATTTGGCGTTTTAGGTACTGACGAGAAAGCTGTAGGCTGATTCTTGGAATAAGCAATAACTTTCAAACCATTGTTCAGAGTATCCAACTTGCGGGAAAACTGTTGCAGCTCACTGTCCATTTTTCTCGTCACTCCGTTCACTTTGGTAGTAATACAGACTGCAATTTCGTCACCACACGTGGGAACAGACTCCGGTTCGAGAATGACGAAAATCGGAAGCTCTTTCCCATCCTTAGCACAGCACCATATTGCTTTCGCAATATCCGTCAAGTTAGCACAGTCTTTTTTGTCTCCACCCCTCTTTTGCTTACTTTTCTTTCCCCACCTCAACCGCAGCGTAATTGCCTCTAAATATCAGATGTCCTATTTATTTAAAATCGCACTGCTTGATGGCGAATCTCCAATATTATCACTGAAAATAGTTCAAGTTCAGACCACCTTTACAAAATATAAATAGATGTACAGAAACTAGGTTAGTAGATTACACAGTTTATAGAATTAGCAGTATGATCATACCCTATCTCACCCATTATAAAAACCCGGACCAAGGTGCGAGTGATACAGAGAACGTTTTTGCAGATATAAACATAAGCAGCATTAGATCTTTTCACCGGTAGACAAGTCAGATTTCTCTTGGACACGAAATAAGTGGAAACCCGCTATTACGAATAATGCACTTTGTAATCATTTCTCATTGATTGACCGAAACAGACTAACCCGCTAATGTAGAAATAAGTGGGAGGAGCTTTTTGTTCGTACCGAGAATGAAGACCAGAAATGATAGTAGGGTGTATCTATGGAATTTGCTTGCCCCAATAGGAATTACCATGCTATTTGCTTGCCCCTATAGGAAAAACATTTCCAGAGCATGTACTTATGGATTTTCTTGCCTTATGTTCCTTGGCGTTTTTCCAGAGCATATACTCGTGGTTACCTTTCCAAGCAACGTGATTAAACACGCTTTTACAATGGGAGTTGTTTGATTGACATTTGCAAAAAGGGATAAGGAATTCACAAATTGGACTCTATGAACGATATTAATTAATGTTTGAATAATAGGACTGTGATTCATTCTAATTAGTGATTGGATAATTTTTTAACAAGAAATCTCTGAATAAAATATTTTTGGAGGGATGGGGTGATGGGAGCGAGGTGTCCTAGAGTACTTATAATGGTGTTATTTGGGGAGATTACGTTCCTTGGCACCTTTTCAGAGCATGTACTTGTGGAAGAAATCTCTGAATAAAATATTTTTGGAGGGATGGGGTGATGGGAGCGAGGTGTCTTAGAGTACTTATAATGGTGTTATTTGGGGAGATTACGTTCCTTGGCACCTTTTCAGAGCATGTAATTGTGGATACCTTTCCAAGCAACGTGATTAAACACGCTTTTAAAATCGGATTTGTTTGATTGACATTTGCAAAAAGGGATAAGGAATTCGCAAATTAGACTCTATGAACGATATTAATTAATGTTTGAATAATAGAAGTGTGATTGATTCTAATTAGTGATTGGATAATTTTTTAACAAGAAATCTCTGAATAAAATATTTTTGGAGGGATGGGGTGATAGGAGCGAGGTGTCTTAGAGTACTTATAATGGTGTTATTAGGGGAGATTACGTTCCTTGACACCTTTCCAGAGCATGTACTTATGGATTCTAACCGACTATGTTCCTTCCTGTGCTATTTGGGGAGATTACGTTCAGCGGGGAGTCTGAAGATTTAGAACATTTTATGTGTTATTGTGAAGAACTCAAGGTACTTAGAAGGGAAATTTGTGGGAGCGATGTCAGGCATGGAAATTGTTTAAAAATTAAAATAGGAAATAGTTGTAACGTGGATATTATAAGTTTGAGAAATTTTGTGAGTGCGGGGATGAGACATAGGGGGGGGGGGTTCTACAGCGGGACAAGAATATGCAGCATAGCTTCACATGGAATTGCACAAGAATGTGCAGCGTAGCTTCACGAGGACATTAAAAAAAAACGAGATATTCATTATAAATTTGGAACAATATCAATCTTTGGAAATGGTTAACGATAACAAACATGTTTTCAACCGGATGGGTTTTTGAAAGCAAAAATTATCCAATCACTAATTAGAATCAATCACACTCCTATTATTCAAACATTAATTAATATCGTTCATAGAGTCCAATTTGCGAATTCCTTATCCCTTTTTGCAAATGTCAACCAAACAATTCCAATTGTAAAAGCGTGTTTAATCACGTTGCTTGGAAAGGTATCCACGAGTACATGCTCTGGAAAGACGCCAAGGAACATAAGGCAAGCAAATCCATAAGTACATGCTCTGGAAATGTTTTTCCTATAGGGGCAAGCAAATAGCATGGTAATTCCTATTGGGGCAAGCAAATTCCATCGATACACCCTACTAATGATCTGCGATAAACTTACTGGATAGTTCTATAAACTGTGGTAGATTATAACATTTTTAATCCGTATAAAAATGCTTTGAAAGAATTATCACGCAATTAACACCGGTCACTGAATTAATTACCGAGTTTCAGGTTAATAAAATCCAGAAAAGGTGTTGTCACTTTCAAGACTAAATCAAGACTAATGCGCATTATTACTGCTTAATATAAGGAATATGACAAAATTTCAGTATTTAGTCAAAAAAATCGATTAGCACTAGTTTTTTGAAACATTTTTGTACTGATAGTTTAGGATTTGATTTTAGAAAAATGTGGGGCGGATTATTATTCTTTCAAATTAAAATTTGTGCAGCTACTCGTCTTCTAAAGGCTGGAAATATCCTGACACAAATTAAATTCAAATCCTTGAACATGCGCATATCCTAATCTACTATAGTATGAAAAGAATCTTTTATGTTATATATTTTTTTTTGTAACTGCTAATCAAGATCATTTAGTATAAAGTATTATGTTTTTCAGTCTTACAAGAAGAATGTGGGGAATCAATAAACACAGAATCTGCTTCCTTAATTGTTTCATCTTCATTGAGGTTTCCTCGGTCCTTAAATTTAAATTTGTGTGTTTTACCTGACCTAGTATTTTGAATCACATCAGCGTAAAAAAAGATAAAATTTTTCGCCCTAGGTTTTGATATTACTACATTTTTACTCCAAATTTATTATCTTGTTAAGGTCTCTTTAGCATACTGTACTTACCTTCTTAAGGTGTGAACTTTTGTTTCACACCGAGTGGAGAAAAAGAATATTTGGTCGATTACGGGGTCTCACGAATCGGTACAACTTATTTTTTTCTGTTTTTATACTTCATGTTCATTTGTCCTAGCGTGCATACCAAGTAAATTACCTACCAATCGAAGACACAATTCGTTCTTTGCACTGTCTAAATGGCTTGGAAGCCACAGCCAATCTGAGAAAGCAAAATGTGTTGCCCCAGTTTCAGGTGTCGGTGTCACACACCAATAGAAGGGGCTTATTTTCAGTTGCCAGAAACTGATATAACCAAAGTTTGTCTAAATTTTGTTTTTAGTACTGGGCTGTACCTGGTCAGAAAACTTGTTAATGCCATTTTAAAGCCAACCGGATGTATGTAATTGAAGATCTGTTTGTTTTTCCGTCCCAAATCTCTTACTCTTTTGACTTGGGATGTTCAAATGTATTTATAGTCAACTGCCTGCACTGATAACATGTATTACGACTCCTGGATGATTGAAAAAAAGTTTTAGGTCTATTTTAGGGTGAAATACATTTTTCTCAAGTTATTTTTTCTGTACGTTTGGTCCCCTTGATTAAATAGCTTTTAAGAAAGAATTTTGACTCTTTTTCGGATGATCCAATATTTAGAAGACGGAATGGCTTCGGTGCTCTTTTTTGGGATGCAAATTTTGGATCCATTTTCGAGTAAAATAAGTTTTTCTCTTGATTTTTCTTTCTGTAGATAATAATTCCCTTTACTGAATAGCTCTTAAGAAAGAATTTTCAGTCCTTTTTCCAATGATCAAATATTCAGGAGGAGAAATTGATTTGGCACCCTTACCCCTCTTCCTAAACGTTCGATTTGAATTTCCTCTGCGGACTCTTTCACCTATTTTGCGGAAGTTAGGGAGGACATTTTTTGTCGGTGAGATTCAGTTTCATCTACCAAGCCCTTCTTTATTTTTACCAAGAATGATCTTCAAGTGCCTATGAGCTACTGACTACAAGTTTGACCTCAATTTTCCAGTTAAGACTAATTAAACCTTAACATTGTATATGCATTTTTTTGTAAATGGTAAATAGGTTAAGCCATGGTGAAAACCAATACTTAAACTTAATATAAATCTTAGTCATAGGCAGCGCGCCAGCGCTGCCTAAGTAAAAACGATGTGGGCACAATGTGTTCTTTTTTCTCCATACCCGGGCACTTCATATCGAAGGAGTCGTCGTAGAAACTTCAAAAAGGGCTCATTCGATTGGAAATTGGAATGGCTAGTGCCCTTTTTAATAGTCGAAAGTGATTGGAGGGCAACTAGC
>JAQQPU010000566.1:77793-94870 GCA_029168905.1 Artemia sp. Kazakhstan ARC1039 | reverse complement strand
TGAACTGAATTTTGAACAATCACGAACAATGAATGAACGTTAATTCATAGAATCACCTAATAAAGTTGTACATGAATAAATTGAATGAATGAATTAAATTATTATAACTGAGAACGCGTTCAACACCACAATTATTGCTATTTACCATCTTGTATCTCTGTTTAAAGGACACGCTGGACGGTCAATCATTTTGATCAAAACCTTCCGTCAATCAATTGATTAAAGCATGATTGACCGTCTAGGAACTAATTGGATCATCCAAATTTTCTATCAATCACCATCAACGCTTGACTCAAGCGTCAAACTGGTTCCTAGACGGTCAATCATGCTTTAAGCAATTGATTGATGGAAGCTTTTGATCAAAACGATTGACCGTCTAGGGTGTCCTTAACGACACTGGATAATAATAATAAAAAAAAATATATCCCACCAATTGTCATTTGCACTTACAGTACAGAAACATTTTTCGGAAGCTCAAATGTGGACTTGAATGTGCAATAGCAAAATTTTATAAGTATAGAACAGATGTACTCAATATGGCCAAGCTATCACAATAAGGGTGTTGAGAAATATTCAATTAAGCAAATCGTCAAATTTATTGGAATTCCCGACTCAAGGTTTTTCGGAAAAATATTCCTGCTTTCAAAAAAAAAGAAAAATCAGAGAAAAATGAAAAATACATATTGATGAAGATGGTATCAATGATTGTTTTCCCTTGTTGCACATGTTTGTAACCTCCAACGAAATTAATTTCGAAATTAATTTCGTACACAAAAAAATCTCAAAAAACGCATACAAAATTTTTTATATCCATTTTTGTTGCGTTTTTACGAGTCAGAAAAATATTTCGGGGGGGAGGGGGGGTTCAAACCGGGTAAACCCCCCTTTGGATACGGCCCCGAGGCATATATCCGAAAGCTGTACGCAAATTAATTCCATGTGCAGCGTTTTATTTGTGCGAAGCTGGCTTTTCGGCTGTCGTTGTAATACAAATAAGAATTGCTCGAAAATTAACGCTGCACAAGAAATGAGACTTGCCATGTTTAATCTTATTCCAAAATTTGAGATGTTGTTTAGTGAACAGCAAGCCCATCCCTCCCACCAGTGATTTTAATTATGTCAATCATTAACCGATGTTCAATAGATTTTCCGTGAATTTGAAATTTGTGTTTAATCTATTTCTAAACTACCCTAAAAACGTTAAAGTGAACCTCAACTGCACGTAGAACCCCTAGTGAATGCATTTGTACTACGATCAGCTGCTGCAACCAACACCATGGTGACTGTCCAGACTCAATATGTATTTTACCGAAATTAAGTAAAAAAAAACAAGTTTTTTCAACTGAAAAGAAGCAACATTAAAAATTAAAACGAACAGAAATGTATTAAGTATATGAGGGGGTTCGCCCCCTCGTCAATAACTCGCTCTTTACGCTAAAGTTCGAATTTTGTTCCAATTCTTTAAGAATGACCCTGGAATCATAAAGGCCGTTTAATTAGAATACATAGCTCTTTAGAAAGTACTAAAAAAATCGAAAAGAACGAGGTATTGACGAGGGGACGAACCCCCTCATATACGTAAAAATTTCTGTTCATTTTAAGTTTTAATGTTGTTCCTTGCTTTCAGTTGAAGAAAGATTCGTTTTTTTTATTTAATTTCTGACAGTTTTTTAAATAATGCTGAGAAATCCGGCGCCCCTTCATGGGAAATTTCCTTCCCCCATGAACAATTCCTCCATGGAATGATTCTCCCACGTAACCCCTCCCCCACCAGAAAGAATCCCCCCCCCTGAAACCTCTGTATACTTCCCAATAACCAATACTATATGTAAACAATGGGCAAAGTTCATAGCTTGCAGCCCTTCCCCCGGGGACTGTGGGGGATTAAGTCATTCTCAAAGACATAGTTATTAGATTATTTGACTATTCTGAACAAAATGGTTATTTCAAAATTTTAATCTGGTAAATTTGGGAAAGAAATGAACGTGGGACGGGGCCTAGTTGCCCTCCATTTTTTTCACTTAAAAAGTTCACAATAACTTTTATATGAGCCCTCTTTTGAATATGATTTTTATATGAGCTCTTTTTATATGAGCCTTCTTTCGAATGAGCCCTCTCTCGATATTCTAGGGCCACGGGGTCGATACGATCACCCCTGGAAAAAAGAAATTTCTTTCTTCTGGCAAAAAATACAAAATTCCCCATTTTTGCAGATAGGAGTCTGAAACCTCTACAGTAGGGTTCTCTGATACGCTAAATCTGATGCTGTAATTTAATAATGGTTTGTTATTAAAATTCTATGACTTTTAGGGTGTGTTTTTTCCTTTTTTCGAAAATCAGGCAAATTTTCCCAGGCTCGTAACTTTTGACTGGTAAGACTAAACTTGATGAAACTTATATATTTGAAATTAGCATAAAAATCCAATTCTTCTGATGTATCTATTGGAATCAAAGTTTCAGTTTTTTAGAGTTTCGGTTACTATTGAACCGGATCACTCCTTACTTACAGTCCGTTACTACGAACTGTTTGATAGTCAAAATCATACGTTTTATATCATCCCAAGGAAAATAGTATCTATGTCAAATTTTTCGCTGTTAAATCAATAATCGCTTTTAAAAAGGCAAGTTTTCCAATTTCTCAAGAAGATCAGAAATTAAAAAAGAACTTTTCTTTGAGAGCCATGGAAAAAAATACTCACTTAGAAAAAAACAAACTGGATTTCGAAAAAGAAACCATCAAGAAATTACCATATTCAAAGATAATACTCTTTGAGTACTAAGATAGTATAAAGATAGTATCTTTGAAGATGTTGAAAATTAACATATTCAAAGACAGATAATGCTTAAAAATCAATTGGAGACCTAAACTGTTTTTTCTTGAACATCAGACACGAAACGTGTAAGGTAGTACAAAAGTAATATCGTCTAAAAAATTAATTCTTTATATATGTTACCTGTGTTATTTTGAGGCGACCCCAACCCCTATTCAATTTCAAGTCTTACCTCATCTACGGTCTATCTTAAGCTTATATACCACCTTAAAAAATTAAATATATAATAGAAAATATAGGCCAAATAATTTCATAAAAGTTCTTCACTTTGCCTGTTCTATTTTTACAATACTTTTCTTCTTCAAATCCGTATATTTGTGTTTTTTCTCTTATTTAAAATTTCATCTTTTATTATAACTAACCAATAATTATTATATATTCTTTTTTAGTCATAAATAACTATAATATTTATGATAAATAGCCGGTGGGGCAACAGACATAAAAAACAATATACCGATAGCATATACTCGTTTTTTAGAACTGAAGAGAAAACGTTTTGGCCCAGCCGCCCAATCACGATATTCGAAAACTCCCGACTTCCCTTAAAAAAAAGTTTTCCTGAGAATTTCAACTAGACCTTTCAGCCGGGAGACAAAACAGGGTGTACTTTCCAAAACATAAAATTTACCACAATTTAATGAAACCTAACGATTATATTCAATCACTATAAAGACAAATAATAAAGAGAAAAAATAAAAAGAGAAAATAAAGAGAAATATAAAGAGAAAAAAGTTTTTTATGCCTACAGGCATAAAAAACGAAAAGAAGACGCATACTCCCTTGTTAACATCCAAAAATCAGCTAAATGATTACAAAATTATTCCAGAGAAATACTCACTTTAGTTAGCCGTTATATAACATCGTATACTATAAATTTTATTTGCATATTTTTTCCGTCTTAGCATATGCAATCAAAATAAAATAATCAGGTAATTTATATAAATGTAGGATAAAGGACGACTTTGTTCAGTCTAGGATTAACTCTATTGTATGACGCTTGAAAAAAAAAAATCGGATGTTCATATCTATGGATTCAGGGCATTATCTTATTTTTATTTATGTTATGAAATCGATTTCCCTTTGAAGGGGATTTTAGAGAAGGGATTTCCAACAAAAAAGTTGTCCACGGGAGAATTTTGAAATTCTTTTAAATTTAAAATAAGACCATTATTAATACGCGGGGAGGGAATTTCCTTTCTTTTGAGATTGAAGCAGTGCACATCCCGCGTTAAGCTACCCATCCCGCGTTGCTACAACACACATTCCAGAAAACAGCTAGTTTCTATCATTTATGTATCGTTGGCTCCAAAACGAAAAGGCGTATCTCAGGTTTTCATAATCTTACAGGAAAGCGTGAATAGAAAATTTAAGCTTTTAGCGGGGATAGTTTCTTGTTCATGGATTCAAATAAGAATAATATGTTAGAACTACAGAGTTTACTGAACAACGTGACCATATTTTGGTTTAAATCCATAGAATTATTTTATATAGTCTTTGACTAGAAGTACTCAAACACTTGCCTCAGCAAATGTTTGAAAACTGAATAATACACACTAGGTAACAATTGGGGCAAGTAAGCCATGGTAACAATGGGTAACGTGGTAACTAGGTAACAATTGGTGCCAATTGGGGAAGGGGCAGAGAAAAGGGACAAAAGGATCCCCAATATTTTGAAACACAAGTTTTTCTATTTTGATTTTTTTTAAAGAAAAAAAATGCTCCCCCTTCCAAGATTCTGATAAATACTTTATTCTGTACTTCAATTTTTTTTAAACCAAAAAATTCTTGCCCCCCCCCATATTTTCGTGAACTAGCCTCACTTCTAATCAATCTTTTTGACTGTCTAACTCATTTTACGAAAAGCATATATAACACTCCCCTTTCATTTGGGACAAGAACGCATAAAATACAATTAACTGCATACAGAATTGCAAATTTAGGATAATTTAAAATAGCATAATAATAAAACAAGACCAACTGATACTGATGCAACAACGTACCCGGATAAGGAACCTGTCCATAAGTCAGCAATTCCATAAGTAGTATAGCAAAGGACCACACGTCGGATTTTACTGAAAAACGTCCATAAAGTGCAGCTTCTGGTGCAGTCCACTTCACAGGGAATCTGGATCCCTGACTAGGGCAGTATTCGTCGTCTTTGATGACACGCGCTAAACCGAAATCACAGATTTTTGCATCATACGTATCATTCACTAGAACGTTTCGAGCAGCCAAATCACGATGGATCAACTGGCGGGCCTCAAGATAAGCCATACCACTTGCAATCTAAAAAATCACGATTTAATTGATCATTTAATTAGTAATTAATTATTAATTAAGTATTTTTATTATTGTAATTAAGTATTGTAATTAAATATATTAATTTTTGTAATTATTAATAACAAAGTATATTAATTATTGATCAATTAATTAATTAGTAATTAGTAATTAATTAATTGATCAATTAAAATCAGTAATAAAAGCAAACAATAATGCAATCATGCAACTTTTTGGCGCCAAATACACCTTTATTATTATAGTTATTAGTTTATATTAATATTTTATTAATTTATATATTTCAATCATTAAATTTTCAATTAATTACCTTTTTAATTAATAATATTAGTACTTTTTTATTAAAAAATACACCTTTCGTAACTGTTAGATAATTCCTAAGAACACACCGGCTATGTATGACAAAATGAAACATGACAAAATGTTTTGTTCTTCACAAAATTGTGAAGAATAAAACAGAAATTTTAATTTTTTTAATTTAGTACTTTGTTTTTGGTGCTTGCCTTGTCTTATTTTGTCCTTAGGACATTTTTACTCTTTATTTACTTTTGTATACCGATGAAGGTCAAGCGCAGGTCTGGACGAAAATATCTACATATCGAGTCTTCCTTTTTCTTTCCTGACTGGAAATAGCTTAGTTTTTTTGTCCTTCACATTTTGCTTGCATTATGCCCGAAGATCAGCCTTCTTCATCAGTCAGGCTGCACAAAGAAAGATTCAAGAGAGAAAAAGAGGGTTAATTTAAATAAAACAGTGGAACAAAAAAAAAAGAATACAAACAAAAGAGAGAGAGAGAGAGAGAGAGAGAGAGAGAGAGAGAGAGAAAGAGAGAGAGAGAGAGAGAGAAAGAGAGAAAAAAGGATCCGAGGTTCCATGGGAAAATTATAATCAAATAGACGGTCACTGAAAGAAGACAGACTGACCTGAGAAGCAATAGATACAAGATTTCCAAAAGTTAGTGACTGTCCTTCAGGTTTTCTCAGTAGCTCCAGCAAGCTCCCTTTGCTCATATACTCTGTGATTATATACAATGGCTCTTCTCTGGAGCAAACAGCGTAAAGAGTGATTAAATTAGGATGCCTGAAAGACTTCATTAGAGCTGCCTCACGTAGAAACGCCTGAGCTGACATTGATCCCGGTTTTAACGTTTTTACGGCAACATTAGTTGAGTTCCGCCATCGCCCTGAGAGAAATGAACAAAATAACATATAAATGTCAATATTTTTACTGACTGATATTATAAATTTAGCTAAAAAATAAATAAAAGTACTCAAGGAAAAAAAAATCATTTTTGAGCATAAAATTCATATTTCTACAAGACATTTGATAAAATACTTATTATATTTGTTACAGTCAATGTCCAAAATTGGAGAATGTCGATATTCACCAGTGAATGTCCGAAATGCCTTTTTTCTCCTTAATTTAGTCAGCGTTGCCAGTCAACTTTTTCTGTTTTATGCAAGGTTTGGCGGTGACATGGTAGGTTGGTTTTTAACCCATTTCTAAGATTTATACCCTTATTTAACCTAAGCTAACCTAACTTTAAATTTTACCATCAAAGCTTGCATAAGACTGAAAAAGCTGACTCACAAAGCTAATTGAATCCAAGCAGAGAAAAACAGATTTCGGACATTCACCTGTGAATGCCGGCATTAACCAGATTTCGGACATTCGCAGTAACATATATACAAAATAATATATAATATATACAAATATGATAATGATAGATTATATAATAATAATAAATATAATGGTAATAATAATAAAATAATATAATAATAATATATACATTCATTTATAAAAGTAAGCACCCGGTAACTTTCGTACTTGAAATTTTAATTGCCTAAAGTAGTGATTCTCAACCCATAATCACTCATGAGCCCCCTTGTTGAGGCTCTCACATGCCCCTTGGAAAAGTTTTGTAAACAAATTGTCGGCTGAATAGAAGCAGTCAAAATTATCTTAAATGAGTGCAAAGCCGCTTATATTTCTCTTCTCCGCACAGGCAGTCTGATTATCCTGGAAGAAAAAGAACAAAAACTCTCATAAGCTTCGCCATAGCCCACGGACAAAATCCACTTTCCCCCAGTCATTTCCCCTCCCTGTTCAACTTCAACAAAAATTCTCATTTTGCAGTTATATAGCCTCTGATAACAGCGGTCGCCAAATTAAAAAAAGTAGGAAAAGGTCAGCAAAGAATAAGCTAAGAAAATATGACACTAAACAGCTTAAAAATCCGTGGCTTTCCTTTGAAGGTGCTGTTGTGTTTGGAAATCAGTAGGAAGTTGATATTTGAATTTTTAAGGGTGAAAGACGTTTTCTAATTTAATTAATTAGCTTTACCTATTCATTTTCACGCTTCAACGTGGTAACACTAACGAAAATGAGATGCTGCCCTAAAACAACAATTTTAAAACAACCAAAAGATAAATCTTAGAACAACGCAATTTTCAGCAGTAGGAATAGACCTAAAATGGGTTTAAAGGACAAACTCTTTATTATGATGTCTTTACTACTACTACTAACAACTCATCGCAGCACCAAGCCGCCTGAGGCCAACACAGCTACGCACGCTCCTCCTCCACCCCAATCTATTCAAAGCCTCCCTTTTTACACCCGCCCACGAAGTTCCCATTTCCTTTAAATCATTATTTATGACGTCCTCCCACCCCAGACGGGGACGACCTGCTTTCCGTTTAGCCCTAGATGGTTGGCCGAAAAGAACAATCTTCGGCAATCTGTCATCCTTCATCCGAACAACATGCCCTAACCACCTCAACCTTTCTTTCATTATAGACCTAGAAAGCGGTATTGAACCACATTTTTCGTATAGCCTATTGTTTTAAATACGGTCAGTCAGCCGGGTACCCAGAACAATCCTTAAGCAATTTCTCTGGAAAACATCTAGCAAATCTTCATCCGCTTTTCGGAGCGTCCATGCTTCACAGCCATATTTGACCACTGTCATCACTGTAGCTTCTAAGATTCTAATCTTGGTTTGCAGACTTATCTTCCTATTCTTCCAGACTTTTTTTAACTGTGAAAAAACACCCTGAGCCTTGGCTATTCTATTTTTAACATCTTCACTGCTCCCACCATCTTTACTAATAATACTACCAAGGTAAGTGAAGCTGCCCACCTGATCAATCTTTTCATTACCCAACGTCACCTTTTCATCTTCACTTATTCCTAGCCTTAGTGACTTAGTCTTCCTAACATTAATTTTCAAACCAATACTAGCACCCTGAACTCGCAAAACCTCTAAAACATCATTCATTTTGCTCACACTTTCATCTAGGATGCTTAAATCATCAGCATAATCCAAGTCCAGGAGACTTTTTCCCCCCCATTTGATTCCGTGGTCTCCCATTGCCTTTCCTGTGCTCCTTAAAACAAAGTCCATCAAAATAATCCATATAAAGGGGGATAGAACACAACCCTGCTTAACTCCTGATTTAATACAAAACCAGCTGCTAACCTCATTTCCTACCTTAACCGCAGCAGTGTTATTCTCGTACATAGCACTAATCACTTTAATGTATTTGTCTGGTACACCATACAAGGATAAAACCTTTACTAAAGCTCCTCTATCAACAGAATCGAACGCTTGCTCATAATCTATAAAACTGAGGACCAAAGGTGTTTGAAAACTTAGGCACTTCTCAATTATTAACCTAAGAGTGAAAATTTGGTCAACACATCCTCTACCTTTTCTAAAACCGCACTGCTCTTCTCTTAAAACTTTGTCTACGGCATCTCTCAGTCTAAAAAGTATCATATTACTAAGCAATTTGCTACCTACAGAGACCAGACTAATGCCTCGATAATTACCACACTCACTTTTATCACCTTTCTTATAAAGTGGCTTAATTAAGGTTTTCCTAAAATCGTTAGGTACTTCCCCTTTTTCAAAAATCATATTCATAGTCTCCAATAACTTATTTCTAACCTCAGAGCCACCATATTTAAGAAACTCATTTACTACCCTATCAGCACCTTGAGCCTTATTATTCTTTAATCCTTTTAGTACTGTTTCTAATTCCTCCTCACAAAACAAATCTTCCTTCACATCCAAGGTATCACAAACTTTTTCATTTTCCTCTATATTTTTTCCTGCAACTCTATCTCGGTTAAGCAAATTCTCAAAATGTTCGGCCCATCTCGCTTTAGCTTTTGTCTTATCGCTAATTGCCACCCCATTCCTATCTTTAACTGGGACAAGTCCGGATGTCTTATGATGTCTTTGGTACTACAAGATTTATAGTGTCTAACGCTAAGAACTACTACTACTAACAACTCACTGTAGCACCAAGACACCTGAGGCTAACGCTCCTACGCACGCCCCTCCTCCATTCCGAATCTATCCAAAGCCTCCCTCTTTACACTCTCCCAGGAAATTCCCGTTTTCCTTAAATCTTCCCTTAGGACATTCTTCCACTCCAACCAGGGACGACCAGCTTTTCGCTTGGCCCTAGATGATTATACGACATGGACAATCTTTGGCAATTTGTCATCTTTCATCCGCAGAACGTGCTCAACCCATCCCAACCTTTCTCTCATCACAGTCCTAGAAAGTGGGATTGAAACACAGGGATTAATGCTAAGAATTAGGTGAAGGTAAAGAGCAGATTATCTTACCCTTAGATAGGAGAAAAAAATCATTAATACTGGTTTAAAAAGAAATTTTTCTAATAGTTTAAAACTCGAGTAGTTCATCGTCCTTTTTTACTCATACGAACCAATCACCAGCATATTCAATTACTGTCAAAAACGTCAAATAATGCCTTAACTCGAAGTGAAATGTTAAAAATCATCAGATTTCTGGGAAATTTTTCTCCTTTTTTTAGATCACTTTAACTAGACCCATACTAGTCCATATATGATAACTTACATATTCGTCATTTCCATCAGCACTTGAAACAAAAAACAAAAAACAAAAACAAAACTACATTCAAATAAAGAAAAGTCCCAAAAACTTACCATACCAAACCTCACCAAAGTTACCACTTCCAAGCTTTCTAATTAAAGCTATTTCAGTTCTATTTATTTCCCACGCGTCCCGTGTTTCCGGTGAAAGGTCCCATGTTGTTGGTTTTGGTCTAGGACAAGGTGTAACCAGACGATGACATAATCCATAAGCGTTCGCTAAAAACACAAATAAAAAATTAATAATCATTGCTGAGACAGAATAATATAGACAGTGCTTATTATCAAGTTCTAAAAGTGGCAAACCAAAGAAAAACGGGTTTCTTCAGGAAGCTAGGGGTAAAATGAAGTATTTAATACTTATAACAATTAACAACACAATTACAATTAAGAACTAATTAGCACTTTTTCGTTTTGTTGTTTAACTGGAAGCAACATTTTAGAAGTATGTATTAGCTGCTTAATGAGACATTTAATGCTGCATAACGAATAACGAGAGTATTTGGCATTTAAATAATCAAACTTTCATTTACAAAATAATAACGTTAATAATAACATAATAAAATTAATTTCTTATCTTACAGTTTATAAGCCACACAAGATATGTGAAGCCCTAGAACAGGTACTTGAAACTGTACAATTATATGCACAGTTGGAATAAACCATAAAAGTGACTGAAATGAACCAAAAAATTAAAACAGACCAAATAAATGTAAATGTATGTAAAAATAAATGTAATTACTTTAGAAATAAGTACAATTATGTATTAATAAATGTCTTAAAAATAAATGTAAGAAAAAAGATAAAAACTTATTTATCTGTTAGAAATAAAGGTAAACTAAACTACATAAACACAGATATACAGGAAAAATAATGATTAATTAATTCATAAACAACGACGGTGTGTATTTCCAAGCTCCTAAAGCGGCAAACCGCATTGAATTTTTATTTTTTATTTTTTATTTATTTTTTTTTTTTTTTAATTTTTTTTTTTTTTTTAGTAACCTATGCCAAGGGTCTAATTTGTATAGTTCCATCGATTTACCAGGAGCAATTGCGACAAACTTCAAAAAACAAATGTGACAGTTCCACTGTCAATCTACAGCACAAAAATGTTGTTTCATTGACAATCAGAATTGTGAGTCTAGACTGACAGTTCCACTGTCAATCTAGAGCTCAAAAATGCTGTTTCACTGACAATTAGAATTGAGAATTTAGACTGACAGTTCCACTGTCAATCTAGAGCACAAAAATACTGTTCCAAAATTAGAACTGTGAGTCTAGAATAACAGTTCCACTGTCAATCTAGAGCACAAAAATGTTGTTCCACAAATAGAATTGTGAGTCTAGAGTAACAGCACCACTGTCTCTTTTTTACTCTTTCAGGTTTTTGCTCTTTCATTCTCTAAATTTTACTCTTTCAAGTTTTCAATTTGATAATCCAGTTTTAAAAACGTTTTTCTTCCAACAATAGCTTAGAAGCTTATTTGAAGTATTGATTTTTAGAAACAGAGTTTAACTTTCGGAAGTAAAGAGCGAGTTAAAGCTTAAAAAAAACAAACGAAAAACTTACTAAAACACAAAGAAAACTAAATATACCCAAATCACCTTGTATCGTTTCTTATATCTCATCTTGCCCTAACAAGATGCAACATACAGATCTTATATCAGATTAAGCTTACATATAGAAAGAAAAAATATTTAACAAATAGAATACTAAACAAACTGCTAAAAAACACAAAAAAACTAAATATACTCAAATAAATCACTTTGTTTCTTTCATAGCCGTATCTTAAATTAGGCCAAGCTTACATGTAGAAACAAAACTACTGAACAAGAAATGTTAAAAAATTACTAAAACGCAAAGAAAAATAAGAATACCCAAATGAAACAATATGGTTTCTTATATTTCATCTTGCAATATCTTACAAATCTTACATTAAGTTAAGCTTACATTTAGAAACAAAACTACTTATCCAACAAGGAAGCCTAAAAACTATCAAAACGCAAAGAAAACTAGAGATTTTCTCAATCAAATAGTATGGTTCCCTGGAAATCTGACAGTAGGTTCAGCTTACATGTAGAAAAAAAAACTAAAAAAAAAAACAACTAAAAAACTACTAAAACATATAATAACTAAATGTTCCCCCCAAAAATAGTGCGGTTTTCTCTATAGCCGCATCTTCCATTGCGTGAAAGTCCAAAGGACATTTTTGACCCATGGACCTATCTCCGGTCTACTTATACCTGAAAACCCCAATTTTCTAAAATTTTTCTTTTGATGTTTTCATAGTCATGAAGTTTTTAGACCAAACACCCCATTTTTTCAGTGTTGTCACGTTGAACCGTGAAGATTTATGAGCAAAACTGGTTAGTTTGGCTTGACAATACCTTTCGCCAATAGAAATTCCAACACTAGCAACATGTTAATTCCCAAATAAAACTCGACCTTCAAAGGAGCTAACTTTTTCAGCTAACTTTTGTTAATTTTTGTGATATGTGAGCAATAATTGTATATGTATGTATGTCAGTTCTCAAAAACAGCTCCGTGTTTTTTCCGGAAAATCCGGAAATTTTCCGGAGATATTCTCGCATAAAAAAAGGTCTAGATTGGTCAGAAGTCTGAGCAAAAATCGTTAAGAACCTTAATTTTGGTTTTTGCAAATGACGTCATGTACTATGTTAGTGCATCATATAAGCATTTCTTATGACATCATATAAGTATTTTCTTATATGATGTTATGTATAGCATACATATGATATAATTTCTGTTGGAACATTATCCGCTAATTGGTTAGTCTCGACATTCACTGATGAATGTCCGAAATACCTTTTATTCTCTTTGGATTTAGTCACCGTTGCCAGTCAATATTTTTCAATTTAATGCAAGGTTTGATGATGGAAGGTTAGGTTAGCTTAAGTTAGGTTTTTAACCCATCTGATATTTAGAACCAAATTTAACCTAACCTAAACTAACACAATCTAACCTAATTTTAACTTTTACCATCATAGGTTGAATAAGATTGAAAAAAGATGACTCGCAAAGCTAATCGAAGCAGAGAAAAAGGAATTTTGATCATTCACCAGTGCCATAGGTGCCATATATTTTTAGCTTATTTTTGCGGATTTTTTGGCCACGTTTTTTCTTATTCTTTTTTTTTAATTTGACTCACTCTTTTTTCGTTAAAAATTAAACATCAAATTTCCAAAGATATATATGGTTGTACAAGTTCCCACTTAACCAATTGAAACAATCAGACTTTATTTACACTGTCCTTGGGCTGTTTTAAAAATTTTTTGAACAGTTTTAATGATTGAATTTTAATGTAAGTTTCTTTTATAGTGTTTTTATTCTCTTCGTCTGTTTTGCTGAGGACGGTCCTTGGATATAGGGTCGAAATATTCATTTAAAGTTAACAAAAGCTACTTACTGCAGTATGCGTCAACGAGCTCAGGTAGAGAACTAAAAACTTGTCGTGTTGATATATAATAACCTCCAGAGTCAATAGCTTTAATTTTATAATGTTTCACATGGAATCCTTTTTCATCGTCCCAATCACGTATACTTAAAGAAAAACCACCAGGTATCTGTTCAGATAAACGAATTATAAAAGTACCACGAGGTAGATCAACACTCATTAATAATTTCTCGGTATCTTTTCGTGAAATTGTTCCAAAAAACCACCTGCAAAAAAAAACGAATTAAATACTACAAAAGTACAAAAATTAATAGATCAATCACAGTATATTAAATTATAAATTAAAACAGGAATATGTCCAAGAATTCATTTCTGGGGGGAGGGCAGAAAAAACAGGAAATACTAGAAATAACGAGACATTTGAGGAAAGGCACCGCCCCGGAGTTCCCCATTTTCCACCGTACTTGCCAGCTGTAAAAGCACTACTGTATACGGCCTTCAACCAAGTCACTACTTTGGAGAATGGGTGATTACTTTAAATGATATTTGCAAATTATGTGACAACACTGGTTGTCAGCAAAGAGCTGGATATTACAATGTCGTGACTCACTCCTGTGATCTTGTTTTCAGGTATACTAGAGGATGGGACTAAACACTAATTTGAGTTTCATCTTTTCTCACAAGCCTGTAGTCACACCTATACTTGTGCATAATTATGTAACTAGTTGTGCACAAGAACTTTGCCAAATGGCTGACGGATTCCTCAAGAACTGCTTGTGAAGAATCTTAAGAAATTTACAATCTAGTTTCTGATTCCACCAATTCAAAAGTCTACTCTAAATTCATCATGGTAGCATACACAAACATTTTACGCCAAAACAAAAATTATGACAATAACAGCAAATAATTTTTTGCTTGGTTACAAGAAAATTAAATCTCATATTTAGTGGAAAAGTTAATTCATAAAAAACCTGAATAAATAATGTTGTGATTACTAATCAAACTAAAAAAAATAAGCCAAAATCAGTAAAAATATAAGTTTCTACATCCAAAAAACTTTTGACTTGCATCTTCCTGACGTCGAGCCTGCCTTTACTACATATTTAGGAAAAGCAAATTCATTATTATTGTTACTTAAAAATAATTAATTATATTGCATAGGATTGACGACGCTTCTTGAGTACTATGGTCATTGCGTCAGCCCTGTATGTGTTGCTACAGCCGATTTCGATCTCGGAGTCCCGTAATAGCAAGCAGAGGTCAACCCCACTGCGCCATCAAATAACGTAAAAAAATTAAATAGATGGTGATACGCCATTTAAGTGGAATTTAGTTTTAGATGGCGTTGCACTAACATAAAAATAATTTTTATAACTACTAATCTACACTATAAAACACATATAAGTACTTACTCAAACATGTCAATAGTTTTCTCTTCAGCAACAAAATTCCTTGGTATATATCCTTCCAAGCCATTCAGAAGATTCCTTGCCTTCCACCAGTCAGCATCACTAAAAATGAAAGAAATTTTGATTTTCAAATTTAAATGCTTATCTACTTATTTTAAGTGCCAATAACACTAAAAATTAAATCTGGTTATTGGAATTGGATAAGTTGGAAACTTACACAGCCTTGTATATCATAAAAAAATTAGGAAAAATCGAAAATTCAATTTTTGATGAAAACACCTACATGTGCTGTTATACAGTTTTTGGTAGTAGCGGACGGTAAATTAAAGAAACAGGGGGGTGGAAAATCAGCCAAAATTAAACTAAATAATTTTAGGTGCCAAAAACTATCAGGTCCTTTGGGGCTAGATTTCAAGAAACCCCAGAGTTTTTACATTTCTCTAATATTTCCATAAATTTAATCTTTTTCTATATTTTTCGAAACTTCCATTCAAAATTTGCACGTGTTTGGCGGTAGCTTAATGCTTCCGAGGTTGGTGGGGCAATAAACTGATTTTTTTAATGAATAGAGTAATTTATCCTATTTTAATACTGATATACTAATTAAACCGCTTGAATTAAATGTTTAGACTTTACACAAAGAAGCATGAAAATAAGTCGAAAAAAGATTCTCTTCTTTCTAGCCCGGAGTTTGAAATATTGAATCTAATATTTATAGTTCCTTGCCTGAGAGAGAATTTATTGGAATACGACTTTTCAATTTATCGAATCCAACAAACCAAACGATGGGTCTTTTTGACTAGAGCACAGCTTTCTAAGGAGAAAAAAGTCTGCAAAATCGTCCAAAAATATAAGTGTTAATACACATTCACGATACACAAAAAAACGACTGGTCTTCGTAAACTAACACAGATTTATCAAATGTGCGGAGAAATCTCCCCAAGACTGGTCACTACCATAATAAAAGGGGAATTGGAGAAATCTAGGCTTAAAAATAAACAACATGGTCACATCTACAATATCATTCATACCTAACAGGAGGTCACAGTAAAGGTAATATACAGTAGCAAAAAGTCCTCTATTCTCCATTAGGATTTTTGAAACACATCTAAAACTACACATGCTAAATCACTCTTCATGATCCCGCCTTTGCACACGCGCAATGACAAATGTTTAGCGCCGATCTGATTGAATTCCAAGTAGCAACTGAATTTATTGCTCTGACGGTCTGGAAGCTTTCCGAATTACGCGCTATGAAATGTGTGTCATGTTTGGAAAAACATTTCGCTAGTGTATATTACCTCTACCGTGCAGGACGTCCGGCTACAACTGGCACAAAAGCTATTTCGGAATCTCTAGCTCTAAGAAAAGATCAATTTTTACGAACTATTCCACATATCGTTCAATTGAGAGGGAGTTGCCGCGTTCCCTCTGGTATCTTAACTTAAGCTTATACAATTAAAAGCTATGAAAAAATCAGTTGCTGAACATAAAAGAATCATTGACATAGCCAGGAGGCACAGTCCATTTCAGCACTAGAATCAAGATAATTTACTGGGAAAAAATACGACTCTTTTAGATAGGTTACAACTTCAAGAAAATTCGTTTCTCCCTCCCAACCTTCTTAATATTTGTCATAAATCGTCTGCTGACTGAAATTAGAAAACACCTGAAGTTTGAAAGCGTTGAGCAACAGTAAGAGGAGTTTCAGAACACAACTTGTTTGCTGACACATGAGTTGATTCCTAACTTTTATAGAAAGGCATTCCCGTTTGATAGTTGTTAGTGAGTCTCTGATTCTTAATAAATTCGCATTAAATACTACGCATTGCTGCAGAAAAACTGCAAGAATAATTTGTATATTAGAGGACCAAACATTTAATAATTATTTAACAAGACTGTTTTTAATAAGATATTTATTCGTTTTCCGGTGTAAAAAAAAACGATTTACATAGGTTACAACTTGGAAAAATTCGCTCACGGCCTTAATTAATTTTGGCAAAACTTTTCACATGAATGACATTACAAATACTCAGGCGTCCAATATCTAATGGTTTTACTTTCTACATCGAATAAAATAAAAAAAAAATTAAGTTAAAGTCGTTTTTTAAAGAGATAAAAAAAGTCTATCTTTTCGCCGAGCAAAACTCGGTTTCCTAGTGCTTAATATAATGACAAGAAAATTTCAACTCTAGCC
>JAQQPU010000566.1:25430-69803 GCA_029168905.1 Artemia sp. Kazakhstan ARC1039 | reverse complement strand
TTTTTTTTGCCTTTCTCAATCGTTGTATTATTTCAGGTTTTGTGGCCAGGATTTTTTAAGTATATGCTTGAAGAGACAAATCATTACATGGTACCAGAGTAGAAGGATACTACCATCCCCTATCATCAGCTGAACCGGGAATTGGACAATTTAAAAAAGGCTTGGATCAGATTCAAAAGTCATGCTAATTTTAATGTTTGATGGACCCTTGAGCGGAAATGAAAATAAATCTTAGTGTGTGGCTGCTCATATGGAGTACCGATTGTTTAGGAAATGGTCCGTGATCGTCTCATCTTCGTATCATCATCCCAGAAGATTAGTGCAAAACTACTGCAGTCGGGATCCGAATGGACCCTCTCAGATGCTATCAAAGTAGCAAGAACTTGCACGGAAACCCAGCTACAACTTAAGACATTATCAGCAAGATAAAAAGTCATAAAAAGAAGTAGATATCATCAAGAAGAATCAAAATAGGCTTTGGAAACCTAATCATGACCAAATTGAAAACCATGAATGTTACTTCTGTGGTGGAAGGTAGTCACAGAATCACCAGTGCCCTGCAAAAGGGAAGATGTGTAGTAAATGCAGAAAACACAACCATTTTCTATGTGTCTGTTATGGTAGCAAAAAGACTGTGAACATCATCAGTACTGAAGCTAAAAAAACTGACGAACTATTCATCCATCAACTAATAATGGATAAAGTTAATGACCAGCTAGCTGCTAACTAAGAATCGCCAACCAGTTCAGTGCGAAATTCGAAATTGACACAAGGGCACAAGCTAGCATCATTACCAGACAGACATCATATAGACTGAATCCCAGACCTGCAATCCACCATACAAACCACATTTTAAAAAGCCTTTGAGGTCAGATTATTACCGTCCTTGGGACATGTAAGATTAACTGTACCTACAAAGCAAATGCTAGTCAACCCATAGAGGTTTTTCAAGTGCAGTCAGCTTCTACTCCTATCCTTGGCTTCAGTGCGAGTCGTCAACTGAGGGTTCTGCGGAAAATGGTAGAAGAAGGTTGACCCAAAAAGAGATCAATAGTTACGCCATCCGTAGGTGAGTTCTGGACAGTAAAAACAATCTCAGGGTTATTGACGACACCATTATGAAATTTGACCAACTTGTCATCCCATACAGTGTACAAATCGCTGTATTGAAAAGCATCCACGCTGCACACCTTGGTATCGGGAAGACAAAAAGCAGACCCAGGTCAGTCATTTTCTGGCCAAAGAAGAGTCAGACAATAGAAGATTTTGTCAAGAAGAGTGACGCGTGTTGCACTTATTTTACAGCATATGCAGGAAAACCATTGCTTCATCACAATATTCCCAGCTGCCCTTGGGAGCATGTTGGCATTGATCTGTTTTACATATCTGGAGGATACTACATGATCATATTGGACTACTACAGTCGATTTTTTGAAGCTGATGAGCTAGGAACAAATACTTACACGAAACTCATAATCCAGAAGATAATATTTAACTGCTCTAGATACAGGATACCCTTGATTATTACACCTGATAATGGCCCCCAAGTCACTTGAGAAACGTTCAAGGAATTTCATGCGACAGTGCAGAAGACGACACAATACATCTAGCCCGAACCATCCTCAGTCCAACAGCCTCGCTGAGAAAACAGTTGGTATTGCTAAGGGCATGACCATGAAAACAAAGAAATCGAAAACTGACCTCGAGCAAGCTCTTCTTGAGTACCGCATCACACCAGTCGATGGTCTAGCTTCTCCAGTCCACCTGCTAATGAGTAGAAACTTGAGATCTCTAGTGCCCTACACAATTGCACTTGTCACCAAAAGTCATATCTTTGCAGGACTTCATGTCCACAAGTAATGAAAAAAGAAAAAGACAGAAACGCTACTATGATCAACATACAAAAAGCCTTAGTCTATTGCAGGTAGGCCAACAAGTTCAAGTACAAGTCGTGATGATCAAACTTGCAACAGTTATCCGAGAAGCAGATACCCATGGTTGTCTGTAGTAAAGAGGAAAGCAAACAGACAACACCGCCAGAATAGAAAGCACTCGAAAGTCGTGACTACAGATAGTGGTCAACAAGTCAAGCCACTGTCAAGAATAAACCTGTGATTGACAAGCTCTTCCGAAAAGAAGGGAGATGTAATATTCCTTACTTGTTTGCTTGCATTTTGTGTATGTGTGCTGTTGTACATTGCTTGTGTATTTGATTAAGCTGGCTGTTATGTATTGCTTGAGCTTTTCTTGTGATTGCATTATTTCAGGTTTTCTGACCTGGATATTTGAGGTACATGCTTGAAGAGACGAATTGTTAGAATTAAGTACTTACGATTAGAATCAAATGTTGACATCATTAATCGTGCCTCATCAGCAAACGTAGAACCTAAAAAGAAAAAGAGGCTGCTGAATCTTAACTTCTATAACAGTTCAACATTTATATTCTACACCAACGTCTTACTTTATATAATTGGTAGGTTTCCTTAACACCTAGCCAATGACGTGAGGTTATCCAACGGGTAGCTTGAAATAATATTTATCTGGAGTGCTTTTACAATCAGTTTTCGTACATCGCATTACTGCATTTCATCTCATGACTCAAGAGAGCATGACTTCTAAGACTTCTAAGTTAAAAAGACTATCAAGTTAAAACTTCCAAGAAGTTTTTGTCTTTTTTTTGGAGGGGGGGGGGGGGATGTATGGGAACCTATACCTGTGTTTCGGAGAAGGGGGAAAACATTTTTTTTCTATTTGCCTTACTAAAGAGCATAAGCTTAGGTTTTTTTAGGTCTATTGTCTGATAGGTGGTAAGGTTTGTTTATACTTATCGACCTATAGTTATATTTAATTGATAGGTGTCCTTAACACCTAGCCAATCACGTGAGGTCATGAGATAGGTAGCTTAAACTAATATTTTCCCAGAGTGCTTCTACAATTGGTTTTCAGTCATCCCATGACTGAATTTTGCCTCACAACTCAAAAGAGCATGACTGCATTTTGTCTCAGGAGAACATTTTGTCTCATGACTGGGGATCAAGGGAAATGTATTTTGCAAAATCTAAGGCAGGGCAATTTTGTTGTTTTTTCCTGCCCCTTCCCAATTAACGACTCTGGCCAATATTAGTAATAGCTAAGACTATTATAAGCAGAACTCCTGATATTTAAATCACAAGTTAACATACTTCACAGTCATACTTGGAATCAATGGCATATGCTAATGTTGCATGTCTTATAGAAGGATAGGATTTACCAATAGGTCACCTGCCTAGTGTCTGCTGGTGTCTGAGGGCCCACTGAGGCTCATTTAGTCAAATTATAATTTCTGATTATAAATAGATAGGAGGGCATTGCAAATCAAAACATGAAAACATATTCTTTTTTTCAAATTTAGGCTATAACATTCGAATACAATATCTAAACTCAAAATTTAATTTAACTTTTGAGATAATACTATTTATAATCCTGTTGAATTTGGATGTTAGCAGGAGGCTGTGGGTATGAGGTTCCAGAAATGGGGCGAATTTTCTTCCCTAAATAGTTCGGAATTTACAGTTATAAGTATTTGTGCAAAAAAAAAAATAATATACAAAAAAAAGCTTTGATGCATAAAACACAACACTAGACACTGGTTTAACTTTAAACAACAAAATAAACTTGGCTAAATAAATTCAGATTTATCCATTGATGACGAAATTACGTATTTTCATTGGCTGAGACACACTTTAATTGAGACATATCTAATTTACTAAGATTATGTTATTTGACTATAGTAGATGGGTTCATTACTAAAATATAACCATGAAAGAGTTTTATATCCATTATATGATCATAATTTTTTATATATAATTCACTCACACTTTGGAGGGGAGAGGGGAATTAATTTGTACCCCTATCATTTCAAAACTGTGCTTTGGATGGGAGAACTGATCAAAGTCCAGAAACAGACTTGTCAAATCTTGACAATCCCTTTGTAATCTTGCAATTGGCTGAAATAGATGGATTAATCAAACTGCACATTAAGATAAAGCTCATCAAACGCCTACTCCCAATGCCAAAAATTACTTTCTGGGACCAAGGACTGAGCAGAGATCTAATGTGGATTTTTCACTTTCTAATATTTTAGAAAGATAAATAGATGGTTCTCCTAAGGTGTTCACCATCATTAACTACCATTTCTTGAACAGCATCTTTTTAGAATTCAGCCCCCTTGTACACCCCCCCTCCCTTCCCAGTGACAAAAGCGAACTTTCCTATCACTGCTATGCAATTTGTCTCTTTTTAGCACTTTTTTATACTTTATTCTCCAACTTGATACTTGATTCTCTGCAATTATATTTTGCAATCTTGTTGTTTTTATATTTGTGTTGTTATTATCATGGGTATTTTTTCAACCATATCTTCTTCCTTTTTTCTAGGATTACCTTATCAAAACTTTTTCTATCTCCTTTCCTTTTTTTAATACATCAAAGCCATTTGTAGCTTAATTCTCTTTAGTTAAGATAAATACTCATATTAAAAATAGCCGCTACAAGCTTATAGGAGGATTTCATGCCTGATACAGATAGGCTAATCGAAAAGGTAGCTTAGCTCAATTATAAATTTTATTCAATTTTGTTGTTTTTGTAATTTCTGTATTAAGGATTTCTAATAGTTTCTTTTTTGGACTTGGAATATGAGCCCATAATATTTACTCTCGTTTTTTTTTCATTTAGCACCATTTTCGGTTTTCTTTTTTCCTTGATTTTTAAGCTGCTCTTCATAATTTCTGATCCCATAAAAAGAATGTCACTTAGGTGTAAATCTAGTTTTTGACTTCCTATTTTTCAGTCAATTATATTTAATGCGTGAAGCTTTCATAGCTTTTTATTGATTTGTTACTATTAACACAAATAAGTAATATGAATTATTTCTTTTTAATACCTTTGAGTCTAAACAAATCATATTAGTAACCTTAAAAATACTAAATAATTAAGAATCTCCTACATATTTGGTAACCATTACCAATTCATATTAATAACCTTAAAAATACTAAATAATTAAGAATCTCCAACATATTTGGTAACCATTACCAATTCATATTAGTAACCTTAAAAATACTAAGTAATTAAGAATCTCCAACATATTTGGTAACCATTACCAATTCATATTAGTAACCTTAAAAATACTAAATGATTAAGAATCTCCAACATAAACTACATCATTCTAAGAAAAACAAAACTTATATAATATAAGATATATGAAAAGTAGGATATGAAAAACCTGACTAAATAAATTTCTAGAATAACTAAAAGACATCAGAAATACTTAGCTGCCTTGCCCTGAGAATGAGGAGCTCTAATAATATCTGAGCTACCTGAACCTGAGAATGAAAAGTTCTAATAATAGCTGAGCTGTCTTACCCAGAGAATGAGGAGTTCTAATAATATCTGAGCTGTGTTACTCTGAGAATGAGGAGTTGTAATAGTATCTGAGCTGCATTATCCTGAGAATGAGGAGCACTAATAATATTTGAGCTGCCCCATCCTGATAATGAGGAGTCCTAATATTATCTGAGATGCCTTACCCTGAGAATGAGGAGTTCTAATTATATCTGAGATGCCTTATCCTGATAGTAAGGAGTTCTAACAATATCTAAGCTGCCTTAACCTGAGAATGAGGAGTTCTAATTATACCTGAGATGCCTTACCCTGAAAATGAGGAGTTATAATAATACCTGAGGTGCCTTATCCAAATAATGAGAAGTTCTAATAATATCTGAACGAGGAGCTCTAATAGGCTGAGTTCTGAATGCTCTGCCTTATCCTGATAATGAGTTCTAACAATATCTGAGCTGCCTTACCCTGAGAATGAGGGGTTCTAATAATATCAGCATGCTGATGCATTAGTGCCTTCTTAGCTCTCTTATCCATCTGTTCTAACTGATAGAAATTAGCTCTGGTTTGGCTAGGTGTCTGTGCTGCCCATCCATCTTGGCGTACAGGAGTAACTAAAAACAAAAAGATTAAGATAAGAGTCTGCTTAATTCACTGATGAAATTTTTAAAGGGGTTTATGAAAAAAAGTTTCTTTTTTGAAAGCATACAAGTTTATTTTTATGAGCAGAGGTGGCAATTGGGGAGGGAAGGATTTATTTGCTCCCTGCTAGATTTTGAAAAGTACAATTTTTTTGGTATTCTCATTAATAAAAATCAGAAAAAAAGTCACCCCATCCCCAAGATTTTGAAGAATAAATTGTTTTTATATCTTCATTAACCATTCTCTGATCATATGATCTATGTGTTTTTTATTTTGCAGATTTCAACTGTTTTTTAGCAGAAGTTCTTTGAGAATAGAAACCACAAGAAGAGCAGAGCTAAGAATAATTAAGAAAGAGTTAAACACAACAAGAGAAAATTAAAAAACGTCATTGAAAGATATGTTTTCTGTGGTCTATCCCTCAAGACTAATATAAAAACAGAAATCATAAAGGAAGAAAATATAAATAAGGATAAACAAAACAAAGATATCTCATAAAAATAAGAAAAAAAAGAAATAATGGTTCAGAGACAAAGTATGATTCTAATACCTAGATGACAGTTAAATCAGAACAAACCATAATATTTTTCATATAGTGGGAACTTTTTTCATATAGTGGAAGTACTTACAACTGCACCTTTGTCTGCAAGATGCTATTCAGCATTTGTAATGCATGAATATACAATGAGTTGGAGGTAATAGGCTTGAGATTGTCTGTGCAGGACCTTGACTCTTGTTGATAGAAAAGCATTATCAAGTGCTGAAAACCATGTTGTGACCAAGATGAACCCAGGATTGCACAGAGCCTCCATTCATACTGGAGTTCCCATGGACTTCTTGCAGTCTGGTTCTAAGCCGGTTTAAGCACTTTGGTGTAGACTTGAGAAGATGTGTTGGTACCCATCCTGCACTGGTATCTGGACCATTGCTTTTCCCCAGGCCAAAATAGTTTCAATGATTTAAATAATATGAAATTAGGACATGGAATGTTGTGGTGTTATAAAATAACTATTGTATTGATAGTTTGACTGACAAATTCAGATGATTCGAACTGGACTTATTAGGAGTTTCAGAAACCCATATCCCAGGGGTAGGATGCAAGAAATTAGGTGATATAGAATTTATTTACTCAGGCAGGAGGGATAGGGTACATAGACAGGGAGCAGGGTTCATGATGAATAAGGAAGCTGATAAGTCTTGTTTAAGCTGGGAAGGTATTAATAAAATACTACTACTACTACCAACTAACCGCAGCACCAAGATGCCTGAGGCCAACACAGCTACGCACGCTCCTCCTCCATCCCAATCTATTCAAAGCCTCCCTTTTTACACCCGCCCACGAAGTTCCCATTTCCTTTAAATCTTTCTTTATGACATCCTTCCATCCCAGACGAGGACGACCTGCTTTCCGTTTAGCCTTAGACGGTTGGCCAAAAACTTCAGCAATTTGTCATCCTTCATTCGCACAATGTGCCCTAGCCCACCTCAACCTTTCTTTCCTTATAGCCCTAGAGAGCGGTATTGAACCACATTTTTCCTATAGCCTATTGTTTGAAATACTGTCAGTCAGCCAGGTACCCAGGACAATCCTTAAGCAATTTCTCTGGAAAACATCTAGCAAATCTTCATCCGCTTTTTGGAGCGTCCTTGCTTCAGAGCCATTTTGACCACCGTCATCACTGTAGCTTCTAATATTCTAATCTTGGTTTGCAGATTTATCTTCCTATTCTTCCAAACTCTTTTTTAACTGTGAAAAAACACCCTGAGCCTTGGCTATTCTACTTTTAACATCTTCACTGCTCCCACCATCTTTACTAATAATACTACCAAGGTAAGTGAAGCTGCCCACCTGATCAATCTTTTCATTATCCAATGTCACCTTTTCCTCTTCACTTATTCCTAGCCTTAGTGACTTAGTCTTCTTGACATCAATTTTCAAACCTATTCTAGCACCCTGAACTCGCAAAACCTCTAAAACTTCATTCATTTTGCTCACACTTTCATCTAGGATGCTTAAATCATCAGCATAATCTAAGTCCAGGAGACTTTTTCCTCTCCATTTGATTCCGTGGTCTCCCATTGCCTTTCCTGTGCTCCTTAAGACAAAGCCCATCAAAATAATCCATACAAAGTGGGATAGAACACAACCCTGCTTAACTCCTGATTTAATACAAAACCAGATGCTAACCTCATTTCCTACCTTAACTGCAGCAGTGTTATTCTTGTACATAGCACTAATCACTTTAATGTATTTGTCTAGTATACCATACAAGAATCAAACCTTTACCAAAGGTATTTGAAAACTCAGGCACTTCTCAATTATTAGCCTGAGAGTGAAAATTTGGTTGACACATCCTCTACCTTTTCTGAAACCACACTGTTCTTCTCTGAAAGCTTTGTCTACGGCATCTGTCAATCTAAAAAGTATCATATTACTAAGTAATTTACTACTTACAGAGACCAGACTAATGCCTCGATAATTACTGCACTCACTTTTGTCACCTTTCTCATAAAGTGGCTTAATTAAGGTTTTCCTAAAATCGTTAGGTACTTCCCCTTTTTCAAAAATCATATTCATAATCTTTGGTAACTTATTTCTAACCTCAGAGCCACCATATTTAAGAAACTCATTTACCACCCTATCAGCACCTGGAGCCTTATTATTTCTTAATCCTTTTAGTACTGTCACTAGTTCCTCCTCACAAAACAAATCTTCCTTCACATCCAAGGTATCACAAACTCTTTCATTTTCCTCTATATCTTTTCCTGCAACTCTATCTTGGTTAAGCAAATCCTCAAAAAGTTCGGCCTATCTCTATTTAGTTTTTTCCTTATCGCTAATTGCAGCCCCATTCCTATCTTTAACTGGGCCAAGTCCGGATTGACTATTCCCTCTCAATATGTTAACATGCCAGTACAATATTTTACTATTATGCAGTCTAGCTCCATCTTCCAGATCGTTGGCAATTTTATCCATGGCCTCCACTTCACACCTCCTTAGTTCATATTTTAATGCTTTCTCCACTTTCTTTACATTCCTTTTGTTTTCATATGATCTATCAATCAGATAATTCTTGTACAAGCCCTTTCTCTTTCTATTAAACATAAAGCTTTTACACTAATATTCTTAGCTGTAGTTCTAGCTTTCTTCCCTAAGACACCTTCAGCAACTTCACAAATTATTTTTCTAAAATTATTCCAACCATCTTCCAAATTATCAAATTTTAAACTCTCAAATTTAGCATTCAACTGTTCCTGGAAAGTTTCTCTCAAATTCTCATCCTGGAGTCTACCAACATCATAACTTCCCAAGAGGTAGTTACCCTTCTGATATTTCAGCTTTAAATTAACCCTTGACACTACTAGGTGTTTTTTACTTTTAACATCAATAACAGCACTCCTATATACCCTTGTATCTTGTATTGATCCTGTCAGTCTTTGGTTAACTATAACATAATCAATAAGGTTTGTTGTCTTGCCATCACATGAATACCATGTTAACTTATGGGCCATTTTATGACCAAACACCATATTGGTTATAACTAGATTGTTATACCTACAAAATTGCTAAAGTCTGTATCCATTACTTCTTTTCCTACGCCAAATTTACCTAGGCTAGGATACCATCTATCCCTATTTCCACCAATCTGGGCAGTAAAATCTCCCAATAAAAACATCATATTTCTACCTGGGACCCTTTCTATTTGCTCCTGTAACTGTAAGTAAAACTCATCTGAGTCACTAGTATCTCTGTCAGTTGGTTCTACAGGGGTGTATACTACTATAACTGATACCCTGAACTTTTTAGTCATAAAATGAGCAATTAGTATTCTATTATTAATAACTTCCCAGCCTTAACAAGACTTAGCAGTTTCCTTATTCATCATGAGCCCTACTCCCTGTCTATGTACCCCTTCCTTCCTGTCTGAGTAAACAAATTCTATATCACCTAATTTCATGCTTCCTACCCTCATTTTATGATCAATCACTAATCACTCATTTTATGACTAAAAAGTTCTGGGTATCAGTTAGAGTAGCACATACCCTTGTAGAAGCAAGTGATGGAGATAATAGTGACTTGGATGAATTTTACTTACTGTTACAGGAGCAAATAGACAGGGTCCCAGGTAGAAATATGGTGTTTTTATTAGGAGTTTTTTGCCCAGGTCAGTAGAAATAGGGATAGATGGTATCCTAGCCTAGGTAAATTTGATGGAGAAAAAGAAAACAGAAATGGTTACAGAATGCTGGAATTTTATAGGTATAACAATCTAGTTATAGCCAATTAAGTGTTTGATAATAAAATGGCGCATATGTTAACATGGTATTGACGTGATGGTAAGACAGCAAACATTATTGACTATGTAATTGTAAACCAAAGATGTACAGGATCCATACAAGATACTAGGGTACATAAGAGTGCTGTTACAGATGTTAAAAGTACAGATCTCTATCTAGTAGTGTCTAGGTTTAATTTAAAGCTGAAATTTTGGAAGGGTAACTACTTCCTGGGAGGTAATGATGTTGGTAGACTCTAGAATGAGAATTTGAGAGAAACTTTCCAGGAACAGTTGAACACTAAACTGGGGAGTTTAAAATTTGACAATGAAGAAGATGGATGGAATAATTTTAGGAAAGCAATTTGTGAAGTTGCTGATGATGTCTTAGGGAAGAAAGTTAGGAAAGCAGCAAAGAATATTAGTGAAGAAGCTGTATGTTTATTAGAGAGGAAAAGAGGCTTGTACAAGAATTATCTGAGAGGCCAAGGATGAAATTGACTGAGATCTGAGACGGCATAATAGTAAAATATTGTACTGGCGTGTTAATAAACTGAGAGAGAGTAGTCAATCCGGACTTGTCCCAGTTAAAGATTGGAATCACGCCACAACTAGTGATAAGGAAAGAGTTAAAGAGAGATGGTCAGAACCAGAACATTTTGAGAATGTGCTAAACCAAGGTAGAGTTGCAGGAAAAGATACAGAGGAAAATGAAAAAGTTTGTGATACCTTGGATGTTAAGGAAGATTTGTTTTGTGAGGAAGAACTAGCAACAGTACTAAAAGGATAAAAAAATAAAGCCCCAGGTGCTGATAGTGTGGTAAATGAGTTTCTTAAATATGGTGGCTCTGAGGTTAGAAACAAGTTACTAAAGATTGCAAATATGATTTTTGAAAAATGGGAAGTACCTAACAATTTTAGGAAAACTTTAATTAAACCAATGTATAAGGAAGGTGATAAGAATGACTGTGGTTATTATCAAGGCATTAGCCTGGTTTTTGTAGGTATGGTAGCAAATAAGAAGGGTTTGAAAATAAATGTTAAGAAGACTAAGTCACTAAGGGTAGGAATAAGTGAAGATGAAAAGGTGACATTGGGTAACAAAATGATTTGTCAGGTGGACAGCTTCACTTAACTTGGTAGTTTTATTAGTAAAGACAGTGGGAGCAGTGAAGATGTTAAAAGTAGAATAGCCAAAGCAAACCAAGATTAGAATATTGGAAGCTACAGTGATGACAGTGGTCACATATGGTTTTGAAACAGGGCAAACATGAAGATTTGCTAGATGTTTTCCAGAGTAATTGCCTATGGATTATTCTGGGTACCAGGCTGACTGATCATATTTCAAACAGTAGGCTGTGCAACATCCTGCTTTATAGGGCTATAATGAGAGGAAGGTTGAGGTCGCTAGGGCAAATTCTGCAGATGAAGGATGACAGATTGCCACAAAGATTGTCCTTTTTGGCCAACCATCTAGGGCTAAACAGAAAGCAGGTCATCCACAGTTGGATTGGGAGGACGTCATAAAGAAAAATTTAAGGGAAATGGGCACATCCTGGGAAGGTGTAAAGAGAGAGGCTTTGAATAGACTGGGATGGAGGAGTGTGTGTAGCAGTAGTGGCCTCAGGCATCTTGTTGCTGTGGTGAGTTGTTAGTAGTAGTAGTAGTATTCATGATATCAAAACGATCAAGATGTAATCATGGAAAAATTCCGATCCTGGTCCCAAAATATTGGGAATATGGATGATTATTGCCTGACCTCCACACACAATCTTAAGAAGACTGCCAACACTCCCCTTAACAATCTCTGAAAGCTTTGTCTGAATGTCCTTGGTCCTCTTGAACACTAAAGGTCAAACATGGCCTCTTCTCAAATGCAAATACTATATGTAAACAATGAGTGAATTGAATAACTTACAGCCCTTACCCTGAGGGTTGTGGGGATGCAGGCTGATGATATAGTTTTTGGACCTTTCAACTATGCTGAACAAAATGGCTATATCAAAATTTTGATTGGATGTGTTTAGGGATATAATGGGTGTGGGAGGGGGGGGCTGGTTGCCCTCCAATCACTTTTGACTCCTAAAAAGGGCACTAGAACTTTTAATTTCCAATTGAGTGAGCTCCTTTTGAAGTTTCTACAACAATCCCTTCTATACAAAGTAACCTGATGAAAACAAAATACATTGTGCCCAAATTGGCAGTGCTATTATGCTACCTAAGATAACAACCATTTATGCACAAATTTACCCCTCCTCTGATGGTCACATACATAGCCTTAGGACATTTGTACAAAACTTAAAAAAAAACACAAATAACTAAATTCTTACTTTGTAATATGCACCATGTTCCTATTAATTGCATTATCATGTTTAGCCTACTTCTATCCATAATCATTTTTAAACAACATTTGGTATTGAACAGATCTGAAACTAAGTCTTTTACAATTAAATATATGGTAGGTATAATAGTTTTGACAAGTTAAAGAACATGATCACAAAGAAAACAAAGCATCAATAATTGTGACAAAAACAGGAGTTAAGGAACTATCTGGAAGGGGGGGATGCATTTGGGAGGGAAATAATTATTGTATTTAGAAAGAGCAAAAAGACAATGATTAGTGTTTTCACCTTGTCTTTGTCAGTAATGAATCAGGTATATATTTACCACAAAAACTAATCTCATAAAGTACTGTTGTGTTTTCTTTAGTTTTGTTTATAGCCTCAGGCTATATCTGGGACCATAACGGGGGGGGGGTACATTATTTCCTTTTAGAAGAGCCAAGTCTACAGTTTTACTTTTAAACTTTCATGCTAGAAATTGTTTTTATGTGGGTGCTGAATTTTGACTGATGATCAACTATGACACCAAGTATTTCTCTGTATATGTTATGGTTATATTATTGATTAGATAAGTATTACCAGTCAAAAATAACTATTCCTGGAGTCATCATTTCAAAATAAAAAACCTTGCATTTCAAACTATTGGTAGATATATATTTTATTCCATTATTGATGTAGAGCAAGGTGAACATACTACTTGATGCCTTTTTGTATCATCTATCTAAAAACAATAATTATTATTATTATTCATTTATTGCCCGTCAAAAAAAGGTACAAAAGGTACAGTAGATGGAGTAATCACTAAAGAAAAAGAAAAAAAAAGAAAAAGAAGGAAACAAACACACATTGAAAATTCAAATACATGACAAAAAAAAAACTCTTCATTACATTAATACAAACAATGATGCTAACAAAAGGATGATAAAAGTTTCTTTTAAAATGGGAGAGATTTATTAATACTAATATTATTATTATTCATTTATTACCCGTCAAAAAAAAAAAAAGGTACATATACCGACTGAAGAAGATTGATTGTAGGTGCTTTTTATCTGTAACTGTAAAGAATTTCCAGAAAGGAGCACTGTAAAGCAGATGTGGAAGGGCTGTGGCATTGTAAATGGATGCTAGAAGGTAATGGTTGAAACATAGTTTGCTTTTTACAATTACAGCATAAGAAATGCTAATTTTATGCTCAACGTGAGAAATCAGCAAACAACATGTGTAGCCTATAGATGTGCCAATTGGAAGGCCCATGTATGTAATATGGTCTGTGGGTTTAACAAGAGAACCATCCAGATTTAGAAGAGAAGTAGAGGGATTTTGCCAATTGAAAAGGATAACTTCAGATTTCTCAGGATTAAAAGACAGACCAATTTTTGAACATTCATCTTTGAGGATTTTGAAATTCTGCTCAATGTGCTGGATCATATGGCTGAGATTCAAGATTTCATCAGCATTTAAGAGACATATCAATTCTCCCAAGAATGCATGAAGGAAGACACTTTGCCTGAGCTTCCAGGACACTATTACTGAACAGGGTTGGGGAAGTGATAGCTCCCTGTCTAGTCCCTTTCTTAACAAGGATGGGGTACTGAGGAATAACAAGCATATTTGAGGCATTTGAAGAGTTTGGCCTCACACAAGAATTAATGCAATTATATTGGGATTGATGAAGAGCCGATTGCAGGGGAAAATGGGATGGGAGTTTTAAATGCACTCTTAGATTTCTATATAAATCCCTGAGAATATGGACAACTGATGGGTTTATGCCTTGCCTTGCCATATAAAGAAGCATGGACAAATGAATTAAGGAATCAAACGCACATTTAACATCAAGTCTGGCGAGGATCATACTTTCTCCCAAAGATTCAGTGTAGGCAAGGGCAGTAAAAACTGCTGTAAGAGCATGAGAACTGCCAAGATTAGCCTGAAAACCAAACTGATACAGGGGAACGTAACATTTCTGTCTTAACTCATCAAGAAAAAGAAGTGGTACTAAAATACTGATTAATTTTTAAGTTTATTCAATTTAGTCATTTTTAATCAATGCCTGTTGAAGAGTAAACCTGAGAATATCAGCTCTCCAGATGGAGATATGCTAGAACAAAAAGAGAGACATGTTTAGATTGCTAATTTTGTGCTCTTTCTTGCAATTAAGCTTGCATTTGCAACAATTCAACACACACACACCCACTAATGATCCTATATACAGCTTTAGGGTATATGGGTAATCAAACTAAAAAAAACTAAAACAATGAAAATTTTACTTTATAATATGCAGCATATTTACATTAATCAGATTATCATGTTTCCTTCTATGATTATTCACATTATTAACTCATTTAAAATATGGTAGTATTTTCTTATCTAATATTCAGCACAATCATGCAGGCTAAATGGGACTGCCTTTATCCTGTCTACACAAAGTAACCAGTTTTACAAAAAATCAATCAATTGAAAGAACAACAAACAAATACATCATTAGGGCTATAGATGTATTGATAAGGGGAGGGGGGAGGGGTGCATTTTCAGGGTAACTGATAACAACTATTATGTTCAAAAGGAAGGTAAAGAATAGTGGCTCTCTGGAAGGAGACACATCAGAACAAAAAGAGAGCCACTTTTAGATTCGTAATTCTTGGCTCATTTTGATGGTTTTGTTAACTTGTTTGACATTTCATGGTGTCAACCCACAACTAGGGCTATTGAGATGGACTAACACTAACATTCTGAAAACAACTTTTAAAGAAACTAAAATGCTAAGTTAGTCTATATTATTCTTGAAAGCACTTTATTCTAATTTACCAACTAGCAATTTAATACCATCTCTCTTTTGGTTCTAGCATATCTGCTTCTGTAAAGCTGCTACCTAGTCTCTAGGCTAGGTTTACCCTTAGAAAGAATTGATTTATAGTTGTTTTACATATTTTGACTGCTCTTCTAAACCATTTCTTGTGCCAAAAATAAGGAGCTGGGTGTTGCTTTAGGGTCCATTTAAGCACTGTTCACAAGAGTGTCTAGCTAGAATCCCATGTCTAGCCAGAATTCAATGTCTAGGCAACAACCATTCACAAGCAAAATTTGGCACTTAGCTAGACATGCTAGAATAGGCTAGACATTGAGTTCTAGACTCTAACTGAAATTTAATTTTGTTTTCTCATCAATTGTTTTTTTCATTTTAGGCAAATATACAACACCAGACATAATAGTGAAGCACACTAAGGCAATTGTTTGGCTTGTCTTATCCATTATCTTGTGACAATAAAATTAGGGATTACAATTTTGAAAGTTTTGCCTGCATAAGCTCTCTTGATTGGCTAGAAATGACAATTTGAAAATAAGTTTGTGGTTTTAGCTAAGCACTGAGTCAGGGTTACCACTACTGGTGATTTTCTTGAATCTGGTGATTTTCTTTTTTTAATCTGGTGATTTTCATTTAATTTGGTGATTTTTTACAAAATTGGTTGACATTCCATGCATGATTGGTTTTGCTGTCTTACTGAGGTGAAATAATCAGTGACTTTCATATTTTATGTCTTGTTTTTATTTGTTATTTCTAAAGAGTGGTGTTATTTTGGGCTTCTGTATATCTTTTTTTTTCGTCTTTAATCCCACCTCCTCTCCTCTTGGTGACATAATAATTCTTTTTCACTCAATTTCAAACTTTAATGTCACCTACACTAATTTAAAAACATCTTTTATTTTTTAAATTGGGTAGCCAAAGATAATTGATGAAGACAAGGTATGCTACTATAAATATTTATCCTGATCAATCTTTTTAATAAGGAGTATTAGTCTTCTTTATCACTTTCTGTATTTTTATCCTATATTTTCTTTTTTTTATTCTTCTTCTTTTTTCTCTTATTAAAAATAAATTCAACAAAATTACAAATTTCAACTAAGTACTACCACCAAAAAAACTTCTTTTTGTCTATTTTCTCCTCCTTTACCTCTGAAATTTAAAAAACCAAATTAATTCAATATAAAATTTACATCATCCTAACTATAAAACTCCCTTTTTCAAAACAAAATACAAAACCAATTTACACCTTTTACTGTGTATCCTTTTAGCTTGGCAATCTGCTTCCCCATAGTTACAAATTTTAATTTATAAATACATACATGTGTGTCCCATGTGTGATAAAATGGATTGAGGCTCAGAAATGAAAAAAAAATTATCAGGTAAAGAAAGCATAGTCCCACATGAAAATAGATTCAGCAGCCTAGGCTAGGTTTTTTTCAAGGGACTTAACAGTCTCAAGAAACCAAGGGGCTCAGTCTCAATGAGCTCTTGTTTAAGGAACCAGGGAAATAAGATTTATCACCCCTTGTCTGATATTCCAGCTTAGACTTGACCCACAAAAATTTCCTGGAAGTAAAATGAATATATAAGAAATTGACACCATGTGAGTCCTCTTTTTCAGAGCTAAAGTTTACTGCTAAGGATAACAACTATGGCAGGAAGGGTAAAAACACTCATAAGCAAATGAAATTTGAGGACAAAAGAGTATTATTGGGGTTATTATTTTCAATGGAAACATAGAAAAAAGAAAAGATTTTGCAAAGTAAAGACAAGGAAAAGTATAATAGTAGTTAAATAAATAAAAAGGCTTTTCATGTCCAGTAACAAGATTTTAGGTAACATTTTCAGTCTTTGCCTGTAATTCTGGTTTTAGGTACAAATTCTCTTCCTTCTTGAGCAGTTGACAGCCTTTGAAAACCAAAATGTCTTAGCTCAGGGTGCCAAATGCATCTTTTTGGTGTAAAGCTTATCATTATTAACCACCAATTTCTGGTGAGTTTTGTAAAATGCTGGTGATTTTCTTGATGAAAACTGGTGATTTTCTTGGTGAAAACTGGTGATTTTGATTTGGTTGTGGTGGCAACCCTGCACTGAGTTTTACTTGTGATTGGTCATTGTCTAGACATTGAATTCTGGCTAGACACATGTCTAGACATGGGATTCTAGTTAGACATGCTTGTGAACACTGCTTTAAGGGCTTTGAATTAGATTTGCAATTGAAACAATTAGCCAATTCAATTATATTTAGAAAGAGTATAAAAAAGGCAGAGTAGCCTATTGGGTAAATATTTTGTTATTCATATTATTGACTTATGAATAAAGTAAACATACCACTTGATACCTTGTTTTATGCTCTTTCCAAATATAATAATATTTTATGTTGGAAATGAATTTTACCCCCATCCCTATATATATATCAATTCAGGGTATATATTTGCACATTAGGGGGGAAGGGTGGGGGGAAGTTTAAATTTACCTCTCATTTACATAAGAAACAAAAATTACCCCCCCCCCCCTCTAATGTGCAAATATATACCATGAATTGGTATATATAGGGGTGGGGGTAAAATCCATTTCCAACAAAAATGATTATTATATTAGGAAAGAGCATAAAAAAAGGCATCAAGTGGTATGTTTACTTTATTTGTAAGTCAATAATATGAACAGCCAAAAATTTACCACCTATTGAGCTCAGCTTGTCTCTTATATCAGTTATGGAATCTTTTATATAATTATCACTCTAAATTCTCAATTTTTGTCTACTTGCAGATTGGGTAAATTTTTTGCAAATCATATCATTGACTTACAAATAAAAAGAATATATCACTTGATGCCTTTTTTTATGCTGTTTACAAATATAGTAATCACTTCTATCAGAAATTCAAATTTAAGCCCTTTTTGAGCTCTTGAAAATGACAAAAATATAGAAATAGGCTATATAGGGTGTAAAAGGGCTTAAAACATCTGTTTTAAACTTACTGTTTCTTAATAAATCCTTTTTTTAATCCACAAGCACTGACTTTCTACAATTAAGTTGGATAAATGAAAATTGTAACAATAAATCTTGCAGGTACTCCTTCAATATACCCACTCTTTTAGGTATATATCTCAAACTGAAGACTAAATGAAAAACCCATTTTGACAGGATGATGCAAGACACCACTGTAGAGAAATACAATGTATAGCATGGTTTTAATTGTATATACAATACTTAAAGTGTTATTTTTGGGTTTTTTTTTTTTGGGGGGGGGGGGGAGTACCAAGGTTAGGTTTTTATATTTTTGACATTTTCAAGAGCTCAAAAAGGGCTTAAATTTGAATTTCCAATAGAAATGATTATTATATTTTTAAAGAGCAGAAAGAAAGGCATTGAGTAGTATATTCACTTTATTTGTAATTTAGGCCTACTGCAGATTGAGTTGATATCACTCTGGAGATCATTTTTAATAGGCTATTAAAAAATTTCATAGGCTTAATCCATAGATAGGTCTAGACCTTTAATAGTCTAACAACCATCCACCATTTACAACAGTAAAGAATAAAATAAGAGATATAGTCAAACTAGGCCTATAGGTTACTGCAGAGATAGCCTAGTCTGGGCTATATTAGGTCCTTAATAAATTCTGCTTACCTTCATTGTTGGGTAATCTTTGCTTTTCGTGAGTACAACATCTATTTCCCATTTTTTCATTAACTTAACATTGGTCAATCTTGAGGTTTTATTCTTGAAATAAACCAAACTATCACAAAAGGTAGCGAGCAGCCTAACCTAGATTTAGAGTTAATATTCAAAACACTGTTTGTGTCTGGATAGAAAGGGTAATGAAATCTCCATTAGACAGATAACAAATATCTCTAAAAGAAGATTATTAAGTCATAATTTTAATTAGAATATCTCCAAGTCTGGATAGTAGGCTGTAGGCTATCTATCAGTAGGGCAAATTGTATTTACAGTTTATTTATGAAAAGAATGAAATTTTTTAGCAGAGTTGTCAACTACATAGGTATTCTATGAAACGTTAAGAGTGGTTAAGAGCGAGCACATAACTTGAAACGGCGATGTTTAGGAAACACAAAATTTGGGAAACTCTTACCCCTCTCCCCAAACATAAAATTTGAAGTTCCCTTGTAATGCCCGAAAATCCCTGAAATTGTTAACTCAATCCGGCGGTTACTCCGAAGATATGATATTTATACTATTTTGATAGGCTGGGTGAATACACTGTCTTTTGATTTAACTCACTGCTTCACAGTTAATGGATCCAAATTTCCACAGGAAGTAATAGTGCCAAAACTCTTAGGTATATCAGAGATATTTATTCTTTGTTTCTCACCCCCCCCTCAAATTATGAAGCTCCCTTGCTTTCTTTTCCCCTTCCCAATCATAAGGTTTGAGCCCGATCCCAGTAAGTTATTCACGCTTCACGGGATATTACAGCAGTGTCAACTTGATAAGCTGGGTAGGTAGTCTATTTCGGTATGTCTTTTTCCACCCCAGTTCAAAATTAGATGTTTACTTTGCCCTAACGCCACCAAAAATTTCGACTTGATCCTAAAAGTTCTTCCTTGAATTATTGCAGATAAGCTAGTTTGATGGCCTTGGGATATGGTGTTTTTAGGTCAACATTCTTACTTCACTCAGAATAGATTCCCTCTCCCCAAATACAGATTTAAGTTCAAGTTATATTTTCCAAAACAGTTCTTGAAAGTTTTAACTTGATCCCCAAAACCGTTCCTATGGACTGAACCAAACATTTGTTATTCACCTCCCTCTCTGCCCCGTCTTTAAAATAAAACTTAAAGTCCACATGGTCCCGCCAACTCCCTGAAAGTTTAAACTTACCAGAACATTCAAGCTTCTATAGAATGAACCCCCTCCCAAGTTACTGTGACCACTCCTTTCAATCAAAAGGGGCAGAAAAAACTTAAAAATAAGAGTTTTGAGTCGAGCAGTAAAATATTTTTAACACTTAATAGGTCCCGACCTTTAGGGAGAGAAAATTGTACCATACAGATGTTTTCCTCTGTGTATTATGCTCCTCTCGGCATAAGGACCTGTGGCGGTAAGTTTCAAACTGGTCAAGGACAATAAGTTTTATAGCCCGTCTCCGAGCCCAATGGGAACATTGCGTGTGAGGAGAGAGTTGAACCCCCCCCCCCCTCCATGTTTTAGCTAGTCGGTAAAAATTTAAGTCAGTTAAAGAGTTGTCCAAAGGAAATTTATAACAAAAATCAGTTAAAGGAGAATAGTCTCATTCGGTAAATAACAAAAAAATAAGTAATATTTATAGCAATATTAAGAAAATCAGTCAGTAAAAATTACTAAACAGTCGGTGAAATCTATTCCCCCCTCCAAAGAAGCAAACAATTATGGCTAGTAACACCTCTCCTTAGCAGCATCAATATTAACCTGTCTTCATCTTGTCAACAAACCAATAGTGTTACCATGTCAGTTGCTTTCCACTGAAAGTAAGTAATGAAAACTGTTGTTATAATAAAAAAACTATATGTTAATAACTTGCTAGTCAAAAGTTCAATGCCTTCGATAAGAAAGTATGCTCGTTGGGCCGCAAAGAACAGCTGGATTCAAAGGCCAATACCTGTTCCACCGTTTGAATTCCTTTCCTGGCCTCAAATAAAAAAAAGTTCCATTATTTTTTAATTATCAAACAATAATTTTTCTGTACAATATTTCCTTTTGCTATAGCACTAAAATGAAATGCTTACCAAATTTCTATGATTTTTCTTAACCCATATCTGTGTGTGCATAATAATCTGTGTATATCATTGGTATTAGTACGTATTCCAAGGTGCATCAATTATTTTTTTAATAGTAGCCTGTTCTTCTAAATTTATAAAAAATGAATCCACTAAATTTACCTGACAATCAAATCAATAAATTGTTTTATCGAAAACAATACTTTGCGACTTTAGCTTTTAAGGGGCAGCACTTTCACTGCCGCACAATTTCACAACACAAGACATTCGAACCAAATTTCTATGGATTTTCTTCACCCATATCTGTGTGTGCATAATAATCTGTGTATATCATTGGTATTAGTACGTATTCCAAGGTGCATCCATTATTTTTTAATTAGTAGCCTGTTCTTCTAAATTTAATGACAATGAATCCACTAAATTTACTTGACAGTCAAATCAATAAATTGACTTATCGAAAACAATACTTTGTGACTTTAGCTTTTAAGGGGCAGCACCTTCATTGCCGCACAATTTCACGACAAAAGACATTCGAACCATTCATTTGCGTTCTTTGAAGACCTTGGAACAATTTGCTAAATTTTCTTCAGATGAATCTGCAATGGCTAGGTTTGGCCGTTCATTTGAACAAACGTATGACAAATAGTAACTTATACAACAAAAGTGGCTTAGTTATATATTCTAGGGATACAAGGAAGAACAATTTAGATAGCTAGGTCATATCCTGCTGATGAATGAAAAAACATCACATGTTTTTTTGTTTTCTTATTCCTATATTCACGGCCCCAGGTAACTAGAGGTATCTGATTTGCCACATTCAATTACTTTGTTTTGAAACCTCGAGATTTTAAATGTCTGTTAAACCTCAGGAAGGATGTTCCAGATAGAAGTGCATCACCGGATGAAGCTCTTCCTCAAGTACTCGGTTCTTGGTAAGTCTTCTAGTAGATAATAGGACTGAGCCGTTTGCCTTCGCGTCTGCCTTGTCGGTTTGACAAAGGAGGGGGGGGGGGAATGCAAGACAGGTCGGAGGGAGGCAAATTCATGTACTTGTAGAAAACAGCCATCGACGCTACATTAAACCTTTTATTTAGAGGCTGGAGCGATTCATGTGCAGAGGCGTAGCCTGCCCTGTTTGATCTTATGGAGTGGTGATAACAGCGTTTTCGACGCACCAGCATACACCGGGCATCCGTATTCAGCTGTGGGTATGATACAGGAATTGTAAAGTGGGATAATCGAGTTGGATGGAAGAAGGTTTTTACAGTGAAGAGTGACTCGAAGCTTTCTTGCGCAGGAGGCTCTCACCCGATCAAAGTGGTTATTCCAAGAGAGATCGGAGAAGAATTCCCCAGTAGAAAAAGCTCGTCTAATCTCTTTACAGTTTAATTTTTGAAAATGAAACTAGGGCGCGGCACTTTTGATCGGGTAATAAAAAACTCCTTTGTTTTCGATGCATTAAAGTTGATCATCCAAGTATCAGACCACATATCGTTTTCATAAAGATCCATCTGTAGGGAAAGCGAGGCTTGTGTTAGGTTCTCGTGCTTTGGGATGGCTGAGTGGATTGTGGTATTTCAGCAAAGTGATGCAGTGGTCTTGCAAGGTTGTATTCCATGTCATTTATGTAGATAAGGAAGAGTGTAGGTCCCAAAACACTGAAATGGGGAATACCTGCTTTCACTGAATATTCTCGGAAAATAAATCCGTCAAGGACAACCCGCAGTGAACGATCTGAAATAAAGCTCTCAATCACTCTTAAACTCATTAAAATAGATTTAGCACATTCACAAGTTATTGATAATTATTTTTGATATTTTCACAAACTCATAGTACCTTCAATAAATGGATTTGGCAAATTAACATTTTAATTGTTCGCTTCCTCCTACTATCTATTATAAAATACTTATACTTTTTGAAGAAGCATCTCCACCAATTGAAATTACAATGAACTATTCACAGTAATATTTAGACCTAACATTTTCGGCTGTCTATATAATGTCCTGAAACGAATTGTCGGATCAGCAAAATACCATGCTAACATGACATATTCTTGATAAATATGTCGGCCATATAAATTTCCCAATTCCTGCACTAAAAAAAAAAACGAATGACCGTGGCTTGTCAGTTTAATTGAAATATACTGATATTTATTCCTTAAAGTTTTGATAATTTTTATTTTTGAAAGTAAGAAAAGTGAAAACATCTAAAGCATATTTTTTTTGTCAGTAAAGCGCAAATTGTGTTCTGGTCTTGAGAAGGCGTCGGGGTTATCATCCCTAATCATGTTAATTTTAACTTTAACCATACTCATGATTATTTGTCTTTATGTATGCTCATTCTTGGCTCAATGGAACACTTTACTTTTCTTTAAAAAACTTGTCTTGGGGAAAATATTTTTTAAATTAGTTTCTTTAAAAAGTGATTTTCGAACAGTTGGTAGTAGCAAACTGTAAGAAAAGAACGACCGGCTCAGTAGTAACCGAAACTCTAAAAAACGGAATTTTTATGTCAATAGATATATCAAAAGAATCAGCTTATTATGTTTATTCTTAATATATAAGATTCATTAAGTTTAGTGTTACCCATCGAAGGCTACGAGCCTGAGAAATTTTGCCAGATTTTCAAAAAAGAGGGGAAACACCCCCTATAAGTCAAGTAATCTCTATAACAATCACGCCATCAGATTGAGTGTATCCAAAAACCCTATTGTAGTTTCAAGCTTGCATCGGCAAAAACATAGAATTCTGTATTTTTGCTAGAAGAAAGATCACGGATGCGTGTTTATTATTATTATTTATTTATTTTTTTGCTTGTTTTCCGCAGGGGTGATCGCATAAAGCCAAAAATCTTAGAATATCAGGAAAAGGCTCATTCGAACGGAGGTTAAAAATTCTACTGCCCTTTTTAAGTAACCAAAAAGACTGGAGGGCTAAAAGCCCCCCTCCCACCCTACCTTAGTTTTTCCTCAAAGTCGTCCGATCAAAATTTTGAGATAACCATTTTCTTCAGCATAGATGAAAGGCCCAGTAACTTTGCCTTTGGGGATAACTCGCCCCCCAGGCCCTGGAAGAACTTGTAGGTCATGAAATTTGCCCATTGTTTACGTATAGTATCTGTTTATTAAGAAATATACAGATATTTTTCGCGGGGGAGTGGGATCTTCCACTGCAGGTATTTTCCACTGGGATAATTTTCCATGGGGAGGGACATTTTCTGGGGGGTGATACTTTCCAAGGGAAATTTTATTCTGGGGAAATTTGCCAGAATGTCTTAAGGAAATTCCTTTTAGTTGTCTAACTTTCTCTTCGCCGACTCAATTTTACTTGAGGAGATGTTATGGAAATTCTCCAGGGGAAAAGTTTTACCGGGTTATAATTTTTTAGATTATATTTCCGTAGGTGGGGATTTTTCACGAGAAAAATTCTCCATGGGGAAAATTTCAATAGGATCCATTCTCCGGGGGAATCTTCTACGGGATTAACTCTCTACTAAATACCCTCTCTACGGAGGGTATTTGCAGGAAGAATTTTCCACAGAGGGAAGATTAAAAACAGCCAGAAATTAAAGTCTTTCAAGTGAATCTGTGCTAAGTAAAATTTTTAAGCCAGAATCGTCTGCAAAAAATCTTTCTTGTGTACTTTTCAGCTAGAATGGAGTTGCAAGGGGAGAATTTTACCGGTGGTGTGGCGTATTTTGCGTGAAAAGAATTTTCCATGGAGGGATTTTCATGAGGGAAATAATTTTTCATGTAGAAGTAGCCGGATTTCCCGGTACTATTTAAAAATGATCAGAAATTAAATAAAAAAACAAATTTTTTTCAACTGAAAGTAACGAGCAACATCGAAACTTAAAACGAACAGAAATTATTACGTATGTGAGGGGGGTAGCCACCTTTGCAATACCTCACTCTGTACGCTAAAGTTTGAATTTTGTCCCAATTCTTTAAGACCAACTCTTAAAACACAAGGGTCATTTGATTAGAGCAATAAGAATCTTTTTTAAAAGTACTAAAATTTTAGCGTAAAGGGCGATATTTTGAAAAAGGGGCAACCCCTTTTCGAAACCTCAATACCAGAAATTAAAGTCTTTCAAGTGAATGTGTGCTAAGAATAAATTTTCAGCCGGAATCATCCCCAAGAAATCTTCCGGGGAGAATTTTCAGCTAGAATGGAATTGCCTGGGAGAATTTAACGGGGGGGGGGGGGGGTGTATTTCACGTGGGAAGAACTTTATATGGAGGGATTTCTGCGAGGACAAATATTTTTTTCATGGAGGAGGAGCTGGGTTTCCCGGTATTATTTACAAACGATCAGAAATTAAATTTAAAAAAAAAAGTTTATTCAACTGAAAGTACCGAGCAATATCAAAACTTAAAACGAATATAAACTTTTACGTATGTGAAGGGGGTAGCCTCCTCTGCAATACCTCACTCTATACCCTGAAATTTGAATTTTGCCCCAATTTTTTTAAGAACAACTCCTAAAACACAAGGGTCGTTAAATAAGGACAATAAGAATTTTATTAAAAGTACTAAAAACTTTAGCGCAAAGAGCGAGGTGATGAGTAGGGCCCCCCCCCGTAATGATTTCTGATCGTTTAAGTTTTGATGTTGCTCCTAACTTTCAGTTGAAAAACTTTTTTTTATTTTATCATCTTCTATAACAACCCAAAATATTTATATACTGTAAGCTTTTAAATTTTTTCTACAATCCGACAATCCAATTTCAAGTGTCATTAATTGGAAAAGAAATTATAGATTTTACAATCCAGACGAGATCCTGAATACAGGATTTTAAATGAAAACAGATTATACGGTTGAATTGTAAACAGAAATCAAGGGCCCATTTTCACGAGGATTAGAGCAGTGGGGAAATCCTGCATCCATTTGAATCTTTGTGTTTTTACGCGGAATTTTGCCAATGAGAATATGTTTTTGCTTCCATTTTCCCATCCTCCTTAGGGTTGCCAACTGAACATATTTTATGTCAAAAAGACACATACCCATGTGCTGGGACACAATGACATAAAAACGCAAAAAATAGGAATTAATTTTAGGAATTACAGATGTAAAAGGGCATAATTGGGACACATTTTAAAAATTCATAAAATGGAATGAAACACTTTCCAACTGGACATATATTTTTGTAGAAAAAAATGATACTTTTCCCCAAAGTAGTGCCTTTTCTTGGCATTTTTTAAATTGAGCATTCATGTTTTTTCAGAGATGACGTAAGTAAGGGATTTTCTCTAAAGTAAAAGATATTTGTTTGTATATGAGTCTCGGGCTTTCACACTAAGTCTATTCGTATGAATGTCTTATACGTATTTTTTCGTTTTCATTATATTTAATGTTAACTTGCCGCTTTGAAACTGGTTTACGAAGTGTTTTTCGGCCAATAACACAGATGGTAAAAAAAAATAACCTATAGTTTTGAGATTTCAAGATTGACACATTTTACTTAAGAATGACATATTTTTGGATGCTCAGGGGACACTTTTATAGACCAAAAAGTTAAAAACCCTGTCCCTTCTCTCTTGTAGAACTCAACGAAGAGCTGGAGTTGAGCTTTGCATTGAGACAAGAGAACATCTCGGTTAAGAAACCCACCTTTTTGTTAAACACTTATTTGTTTTACGAAAAGGGCAGGTGAGCATGAGTCCAACTTCCTCAATTGCGAAAATGAACCCCAAATTTGAGGATTAAATTCTCAATCTGGATTGTTAATCAAAAAGACTCTAGGTATACTTTTCAACTACACGAGATCCAAAATGCCTTTAGAGGGCTTTAAAGTTGAACTGGGGCTTTCGAGAATTTGCTGTCTAACCAGCTTAGCTGTAATACGCGCTAATCTTAAACGTATATTCGGCTAGAATTATGATAGAATACTTAGGGTATCTGCAAAGTATAATCACCTACGGAGCAAGTACTGACAAAACTCTCCAAGTGACCCCGCGTACCTCAGCGCCTCTAGACGCAAAGTGCTGTACTACTTAATCGCTCCGAGCCAATAAATTATGCTAGAGCGTGATTCAGGCGACGAGTGACCGGGATGAATTGTGTAACTACGGTTTTAGTTGCCAGGTTCGCATAGGTATGCAAAGGGTTACTTTTTTGTGTGGAGAGGATAGGTTTTGTCAGTACTTGTTCCGTAGGTGATTATACCTTGGGTATATGGCAGCATTATTCTTTCCCGCGGATCATTTAAATTATTAGAACATGCTATCAAAAATATGACTTCCAGATGGAATAGGATGCCGATTTTGCGGTGATATAAAAGAAAAAATGTCTAACAGTGAAATGGATAATCTTATTAGGAGCAAATGTCACTGGGATAATTTACCTCAACATGCAAAACAGGTGTTTAATTTAATTGCTTATCCATCATGCCTATAGGCCTACTTTAATTGTTTCTTGGACAAAAAGTTCCTTACACTAGCCTATTCTCTTATCAAAGACGATTAAATATATTGTGAAATCAAATATTGATAGATTTACATGCCTATCAGTGCCATGGGCTGGCATCTAATACTGGCCTCCAAGAGTTTTAACTAGGCTATTCAAACCACTTTTAGCTTAACAATAAGCCTAGGCTATGTAAAACTTTTGGTAAAATTCTACTTTAGCTACTTTTGACTATCTTGGAAAGGGGTTAGGTTAAGAAAATGAAACTTTCAGGGATGGGTCTACAGACTAAAGTATGTCCTGGGAAGATATTTTGAAGTACCCACCTCCACCCCTTCTCCCTCTAGAGGGTCCTGACCTTTGATGACCTTTAAAAATATGTGAGTTATAGAAGTGAAACCTTGCAAAATAGATCTTCTGCTTAAATGAAGTACAACAAAATTGTTTTCAGCTTCACATTTTTGCTCAATCCCAATTTATAAGTTTTTAAAGATATGCAAATACATTTCCTAAATTTTGGAAATAAACTATTTATATGTCTTAAAATTCTGCTCAAATAACTGAAATTCCATTTTCAGAGCTAAAGCCAAAGAAAAAGAAACTGATAACTGAAAATTAAGGTAAAATGTTGTTTTGTCAAGATTTCAATGGGTATAGACCTGTCATGTAGGCAAATTTCATGACCCTCTAGAGGGAGAAGGAGTGGAGGTAGTTACTTCAAAATACCTTCCCGGGACATACTATAGCCTGTAAACCCATCCCTGAAAGTCTCATTTTCCTAACCTAACCCCTTCCCAAGATAGCCAAAAGTAGCTAAAGTAGAATTTTACCAAACTTTTAAATAGGCTATAAATAAGATAATTTTTGAAATACTTAGTGATTTACCTCTTCTATAGGAAACATGCTAAACAAAGAAAATTAGTAGGCTTAGCCTAGGCTAGCCTACCAATGGATTCCTTATATTAAGCTTTTTTCAAATATCATGGCTGATTTTCTAGCAGTGCACCCCACCCATGATGGTTCCATAGGCTATATAGCCCTAATAATATGTTTCTCCTCTACATTTGTGCCAGTTAGGCTACTGTCTATACAATATGGCAACCACATTCTTCTTTTAGCTGATAATCTTGAGGCACCCCAAAATACAGAAAATTCTATTTTAGCTACTTTTTGTTATCTTGATAGGTCAATATCTACCAAATCATATTATTGAGTTAGGAATAAAGTGAATACACCATTTAATGTCTTTTTTTATGCTGATTACAAATATAATAAGAATTTCTATCAGAAATGAATTTCAGCCCCCCCCCCCCTATATAGGCTATACCTAACCTAACCCTGAATTGGCATATCAGGGACCCTACCACTCTCCCTCCCCTGTAAAGTATCTGTATACTTCCCAATAGATAACTCTACAAGTGAGACAATTCTACAAGGGAAGTTCATAGTATGTACCCCCATGACAATGTAGACAATGTAGGGTCCTTACTAGCCAAAATGTTTTGGGGGGGGGGTGCAAGGGATTTTACTGACTGGTTGGTTATCTTTACCAGCTGTTTTTTGTCAATAATTTGCATAATGTCCACTTTGAATACAGTATGTGAAATCACTACATGAGTTGGTAAAACTGCTGCATTTACCAACCAAGATTCAGATTTCTGTAAATATTATGTCACTATTTTAATGCTGTTTATTTAACCAAATGGAAAATTGTGGCACAATCTGTAAACTGATGGGAGGAGTTGGTAAAACTGCTGTTTTTACTGACCAAGTTCAAACATGTCAGTATTTTTGTGGTCTTTATTTAACCAAACAAAGAATGTTAGTGGCATCAGAAAAATCATGACTCTTTGCTTCACAATTTTATTGACTCATTTTTTTTACCGAGTGATCTAAACATTGGAGGGGGGGCGTCCCCCTTCCCCCCATACGTGATGGCCCTTGGGTTATATAGGAGGATCTTCCTGTGGAGGTATTTTTTTTTTGGGGGGGGGGGAAGGGATTCTCCTTGGAGGGGAGCTGGATTTCCGTGCATTATTTAAAAAACAATCATAAATTAAATAAAAATAAAAAAAAAGTTTTTTCAACTGAAAGTAAGGAACAACATTAAAATTTAAAATGAACAGAAATTGTTACAAATATGAGGGGGGTCACCTCCTCCTTAATACCTTGCTCATTACACTAAAGTTCTTATTTTTAGAACTTAAAAATTTATTATTCCAATTAAACAGCCCTTGTGTTTCATGAGTCATTCTTAAACAATTGGAACAAAAAGTTGAACTTCTGTGTAAAGAGCAAGGTATTGTAGAGGGGGCAACCCCCCTTATATTTGTAATAATTTCTTTTTGTTTTAAGTTTTAATGCTGTTCTTTACTTTCAGTTGAAAAAAAAAACTTGCTTGTTTTATTTGATTACAACTTGAAATGACTAATACCCATATGTAAACACTGGTACTCAGATTAAACCTCCTTAAATACTACAGTGTAATTTACTCTCTGCCTGAAATATTAATATATTGAACATTAAAAGTAAAACAGAGGTAACATATTCTAGATCCAAAAAAGGAATGCATTTTCCCAGATCTTTGTTTACTAATAATTCAGAGGCGACTCATATCTCCTTTTTTGATCATTAATTAAAAAAGCATTTTCCACAAAATAAGTTTTTCAAAGGAAAGTAAAGAACTCCATTAAACAAAAAATGAGCAGAAATAAAATATAATAATCTACCAAGCATGAAACTACCACAAACCAGCATCAATAAATAAATGAAATCCAAAACGAACAGAAATTACAATAAATAACCAAGTCAAACTCAAAACGAGCAGAAATTTACATAAGTTGGGCTCAAAACCCTTATGCCTTCCCAAGGCAAGAACATAATTTGTACTTTACTGAAAAAATATAAATGTTTTTACTTTCATATCTTTAATAAATCAAACAATATTAACATTTTGATGACTAAATATTAGTATATGCATATTAAACTGACAATGCACATTCATTTGTAGTTTTTTCAGTAAAGTGCAAATTTTGTTCTGGCCTTGGGAAGACATAGGAGTTTTGAGCCCAACTTATGTTAATTTCTGCTCATTTTGAGTTTGACTTGGTTATTTATTGTAATTTCTGTTTGTTTTGGGTTTCATTTATTTATCAATGCTGATTTGTGGTAGTTTCACACTTGGTAGATTGTTATATTTTATTTTTGCTCATTTTTTGTTTAATGGAGTTCTTTACTTTTCTTTGAAAAACGTATTTTGTGGAAAAAGTTTTTTTTAACTAATTTCGGTTCGTTTTATATTGACATAGTCTTTTCAGGGAAAAAATACTTTAAATCTTTTCGTTTTTTTAAGACTTTATAGTTTGGCCTGCTATTTGTATGCTGGAGAAAACTTTTTAGCAATTTTTAACAACATACACCCTTTTAAAGATCTGGATGCAAATAGTGGTGTTTAATTTCGTTTCATACCTCCTCTAGTTGACCTGAAATGGAAAACTTGATACCATTTGTAAAAAAATCTGTTTACTTTCTTTGATAGCTTGGATACACTTATGCTATTTTGACTTGGTTAAATTATAAGAGCAGAAGTAGCCCCAAAAGTTTGAACTTAATACCGTCAGTCATTCTTGGGATACTGCTGAGATGCCTTATTGGGAATTAGCATTAACACAGTGCATTTTGATTTAATCTTAAGGCAACATTTAGTTTTTAAACATAAAGGCAAATGAAAGGGTGGGCACGGGAGGGGGATGAGTTTGCCTCCAATCACTTTCAACTATTAAAAAGGGCTTCAGTCCTTTCTATTTTCAATTGAATTAGCTCTTTTCGAAGTTCCTATAACAACTCCTTTGATAAGAAGTGCCCTGGTCTAAACAACAACAACAACAAATCATACATTATACCCACATCAATCTTCACTATAAAAATTTCAAGCCTTCCAATCACTTTCGACTATTAAAAAGGGGCTGTAGGCCTTTTGATTTCCAGTCAAATGGGCCCTTTCTGAGTTTCTACGACAAGACTTTCTATAAACCCCTTATATGCCCCTGGGGCATAAATTACAACCCTCACCCTAAGGGTTGTGAGGGTGGTTGTTATGCTCTAAGACATAATTTCCAGAACTTTCAACTACGTTAAACAAAATGGCTATCTAAAAATTTTGATTGGATGTGTTTGGGAAAATGGTGGGTGTTAGTCACTCTCCCATCACTTTCAACTTTTAAAAACAGCACTAGCCCTTTCAATTTCCGTTCAAATGAGCCCTTTTGAAGTTTCTACAACAACACTTTCAATAAAAACCTTATATGCCCCCAGGACATAACTTACAACCCTTGCCCTGAGGACTGGGGGGGGGGAGGGGTTGTCATCCTCAAAGACCTAGTTTACAGAACTTTCTACTACATTTAACAAAATGCTATCTGAAGATTTTGATTGGATATGTTTGGTAGAATGGTGCATGTAAGAGGGTGGTTAGTTACCCTCAGATCACTTTCAACTATTAAAAAGGGCACTAGCCCTCTCAATTTCCAATTAAATGAAACCTTTTGGAGTTTTTACAACAACTCTATCTATAAAAACCTTATATGTCCCCAGGGCATAACCTTTGCCCTGGGGGCTCTGGTAGGTTTGTCATCCTTAAATATATAATTTCCAGAACTTTCAACTACGTTGAAGAAAATGGCTATATCTAAACTTTAATTGAGTGTGTTTGGGCAAATGGTGGGCGTGAGTGGGGAGTCAATTACTATCCACTCACTTTCAACTATAAAAAAGGGCAATTCCAATTTCCAAACAAATGAACCCTTTTATAAATTTCTACAACAACTTTCTATATAAACCTTATATGCCCCCAGGGCATAACTTTTAACCCTTGCACTGAGGGCTCTGACAGGGTTATCATCCTAAAAGACATAATTTCCAGAACTTTTGACTACGTTGAACAAAATGGATATCTCAAAATTTTCATTGGATGTTTGGGGAAATAATAGGCGTGAAAGGGGATTAGTTGCCCTTCAATCCCTTTCGACTTTTAAAAGGATACCAGCCCTTTCAATTTCCAATTGAATGAGCCCTTTTTGAAGTTTCTATGACAGCACATTCTATAAAAACCTTATATGCCCCCAGGGCATAACCTACAACCCTTGCCCTGAGTGCTGTGGGGGAGTATCCTCCTCAAAATCATAATTTCTATTTAGAAATCAACTACGCTCAACAAAATGGCTATCTAAAAATTTTGATTGGATGTGTTTGGGGAAAAGGTGAGAGGGGGGTTAGTTGCCCTCAAACCACTTTCGACTATTAAAAAGGGCACTAGACCTTTGAATTTCCAATCGAATGAGCCCTTTTTCAACTTTCTACTACAAAGATTTCAATAAGAACTTATATGCCCCCAGGACATAATTTATAACCCTTGTCCTGAAGACTGGGGGGAGTGTCCTGCTCAAAGGTATAATTTCCTGAACTTTAAACTGTGTGAAACAAAATGGCTATCTCAAAATTTTCATTGGATGTGTTTGGGGAAATGGTAGGCATGGAAGGGGTTTAGTTGCCTTTCAGTCACTTTTGACTATTAAAAAGGGCACAAGCCATTTCAATTTCCAATTGAATGAGCCCTTTTTGAAGTTTCTATGACAACGCTTTCTATAAAAACCTTATTTGCATCCAGGGCATAACTTACAACCCTTGCCCGGAGCACTGTGGGGTGGGGGAGGGTTGTCATCCTCAAAGACATAATTTCCAGAACTTAAAGCTATGTTGAATAAAATGGCTATCTCTAAATTTTGTTTGGATTTGTTTGGGGAAAAGGTGGGCGTGACAAGGGGGTTAGTTGCCCTCCAATCACTTTCGACTATTAAAAAGGGCACTAGCCCCTTGAATTTCCAATCGAAGTAGCCTTTTTTGAAGTCTTTCCAAGAACACCTTCTATAAAAACCTTATATGCCCTCAGGACATAACTTACAACCCTTGCCCTGAAGGCTAGGGAACAAATCCTTTGATACAAAGTGCCCTGGTATGGAAACCAAAAAAAAATAATCAATGTGCCAACATTGTTCTTTACTTAGGCAGCGCTATTGCGCTGCCTATTACCTGAATTTCAATTTGACAGCTGTTTCGAAATATGCAAAGAATGTACCTTCTAGAGCAGCAGACATTCAAGAAAATACTATTACTGCTTTTGTTTCCATTTTGAACAAAGCTCAGCATTTTGTCTGTATCTTGGAGATCAAGATGATTCATCAAAGAACAAGAGGTGGGAAGACTGTGCATCCAAAATATCCTGATCTAGCTTCTCGCTTTACAACCTCTCAGCTTTTTCTTGAGAGGTTGTATTGTTTAGAGGCTAATATATTTGTAGTAAGAAAATACTACCAATGATTTCATTTCCATTTTTAAGAAAGCTCAGTATTTTGCATCTAATTTAGAGTTCAAGATGATTCATCCAAGAACAAGAACTTTGAAAGACTACATTGAAAAGATCCTGATCTGGCTAATTGCCATACAACCTCTCAGTTTTTTATTTCCTAGACTTCTTTTTATCACAGCTGAAACAATGTTTTCATCTTCATCCAAAGATTTTTTTACATCTCAGTCTCCTTTGTCTTTATAATTTTTTTTCTATTAATGCTAATTTTTCTTCTGTTGTCTATTGATGCCTAGACCATGACATTGTGAGTCTTTTCTGCAGTTATATAGCAATATCCTGCTCAGGCTAGACTGCTTCAAGCAAGAAGCTGAGCTATGGTGCTGCAAATAAGAAAAGTTTTTGATCACAGAAATGTCTTCATGTGTTTTACTGTCTCTTAAGGATAGTAGCTGTATCTTTTCTCCAAATATCTCTTCTTTTGACTGTATTTTCTATTTTGCCTGTAAGTAGTGCTACTTAAGAAAGAATTACTTCTACTACTAAGAATTACGAATTACTCCACACATAGAAGACAAATAAAGTTTACAGGACATGAAAGGCTAAAAGGTTTATTCCTTCTTACCATTCATAGGAATGTTTATGTATGACCAGAAAGGTATTAAAAAATTTTATAGGGAAAAAAATCTTTGTTTAGACTTTATTTTGTATGTGCTTACTGCACTGAAGTTGACAAAACTTGGTGGGCTTTTTTATTATATCATGTATATCAAGACTTGATATTTGGTTACCCCCTATCCCCTAAAAAGGAATCCTGGGTACGGGCTTGTAAGTTGCAAATATTGACGAAGACCACACTGCCTTTCCATATCAAACAAACACAACTTAAAAACAATAGGGAAATTTTTTCCAAGACAGTGCAATTTATATTGGTGAATATTTTGTCCCTATGTCCAAGGATCCGTCTTCAGCACAACGTTAAAGAAAAAAAATATATAACAACTTACATTAAAATACGAAGTTTAAAACTAAAAATGCTTTTAAAAACCTTGAAAATAGCCCCAGTATCCTTACTTCAACGAAGTTCAACCAGGAATGATAAATAAAATGATGAGAGAGGATGAATTCATTCAAACAAAATAGAATGAAATTATTAACTGCAAGTTTTCAAAGCTAATCTTGCTTTTTTTAGCAGCTAGTCTTAAAGGCCTTTTTGTAACGGGTTCATTACTATTGTCAATTGGTTTAATAAAATATTTTGTTAGATCATTTTTAATTAAATATCAGTATTAAGAATTCAGTGAATATTCTCCTAAGTCCCTATTTAAGGAAATATTTTTATTTATTTTGAGCCTAATTTCGATTGATTCCCGGACCATCTGTTTTATTCCCAAATCACTACTAATGAGAGAAGATTTTTCAAAAACTATTGTGTGGCTGGGATTATCAAATATATGGCTATCTAAAGCAGAATCAAAGGAGTTATTATAACTATTAGCAATTAATGCTTTGTCTATGTCTTCTTTATGCTGGTGTATCCGTTTTTCTAGATTCTGATGAGTTCTGCCAACGTAGTAATTTCCACAATCGCATGGTATTTGATAAACCCCTCTTTGGCGAGTAACTGGGGTTTTATCTTTACCAGAGTTTGAGAAATTTGTGATTTTAAAATTATGCAAATATTTTTTATTTTTGTGATGATTCTTGGGATGTACGGAAGATAGATTATATTAGAGGGTTTTTCTAGAGCCTCACATTGTGAAATATTGTTGATTTTACGAAAATGTCTTTTTAGTCTATGGTTAATCGTATTATTGACAAAAGGAATGGGGTATCCATTGCCAAAAAGAATATCTCTGATAAAATTTATTTCTGCTTTTATGTATGAATCGGAGCAAATGTTCAGGGCACGGTCAATGAGAGAAGTTACAACTGCTCTTTTAACTTGTGGGGGGTGATTTGAATTAAAATGAAGATATCTATTGTTTTGTGTTGGTTTTCTATAGATAGTGAAGTCAAAATTATTAGTATTATGGATAATTAGCACATCTAAAAATGGTAGTTTATTTTCAATTTCTAGGGTAAACTGCAAATTTCTATCTTTAGTATTAAGATGATCTAGGAAACACCGAAGTTATGGGGAATAACGCTATAAGTTTTTAAATTGTTTTAAAAAATAAAGTTGTGAGACAGAGTCAATATTTAGCGTAAAGAGCGAGGCGTTGAGGAGGAGACAGCCCCTTTCATATACGGAATAATTTTTGTTCGTTTTAAGTTTTAATGTCGCTCCTTACTTTCAGGTAAAAAAAACTGTTTTTTTTAGTTAATTCAGGTTGTAGAGTTCAAGGAATTTTATTTTACTGTTGACAAAGACAACAATTCTGCCCAAAGGAGATAACTATGAAGTAGAACGCGGATTGTTCCATGGTGATTTAAATAAATATGTTTATACTATTTTTTTTTTGGGGGGGGGAGGATAAACGAAGCTTCAGAAAGGTTTATGTTCAGTGTAGATGTCCAATGTCTCCTTCAGTTAAATATGTATCTCAATATCAGTCTTCATTTAGCCTTGAATGTGATAACACCTTCTTTGGATTTTATCAACTTGAAACTCTGTAGGATCCTAAATTAATTCAGTGACCGGAGTTAATTGTTTGACCATTCTTTCATAACATTTTATACTGATTAAAAATGTTGTAATCTACTGACCTAGTTTATGGACATTTATTTACACTTTACAAAAATAGATTTGTGCTGATTTCAATTTTGCGTAACCATAATTGACAAGCAGAAGAGGGGCAGTAAACCCGTGGCAAGTGCTGTTGTACCTGCTGGGAGAGTCTCCCTTAAACTGCGGGAATAAGGTAACGGGGGCTGACGCTTCCCTTGTCTTTTGGGGTGATAGCTGGATCAATAATGACAGAATATACCGTGGTTTTAAGTTTGGTGTTTAAGCTTGTGAAACCACGGTTAAAACCATGGTTTTAACTTTATACAGAGGCATGTGGAAAAGAAAACGAATAAGGAGATTGTTATCAGGCAGTCAAAGTTTTTCTCAAAGGGAGCTTTGAAAGAGGCTATTGATATATGTAAAACAGTACTCGACAAAGACATTAATCAGAGTCGTAGGGGCTCTCACCCGGCTTCCGCCTTTTATGGCGATATTTATGAGGTTATATCAGAAAGGTTCCCCAATGAAGTTCCGACCCCTCGTTTTGCCATTCTCGAACCAGCTGACGTTCCCACCATTCTTGAGGATGTGAGTACGATTTTTGCCTCACGATTGAATGATTGTAAAGCGATGCTAAGTTTTCTTGTAGAGAAGCACGAAACTTCTGCAGTACCTAGCTCAGAGAACCCGCTACCAATATGGGCATCTCTGCCCCGACCAGAAAGAACTATCCCAGTTGTTTTGTCAAGTCTGCCCACAAGCTTGAGAATCCTACCAAGCGAAAGGAGTTATTGAGGAAAATTGGACCTGCTGATAAAATAGACAGAATCGAACAACGAAGAGACAGGCTGTTGTACATATGAAAGACGAAACATCCGCAAGTGTTGTTGCCTCGGGGGCCCAAACCAAACAAAATATCCGTAGCAAGGTACTGTGCTCAGAATACCTTGGGATCATTTACGTTGACAAAGATTACGACGTTTCAACTATTCCCAACCTAATTAGCGGTGTTTCCCATGCCAGTTGTCCAGCTCACGTTCGCTACTAAGATTGACTTCGATCAGGCTTGCAAGTTTGGAATCAAAGTGGAATACACCATGTTTTCTTTTTCAAAGCCGCTGCAGTGCTATAAATGTCAAGGTTTTGGTTATCGTGCAAACCAATGTCAGAAGGACACTAAATGTAGAAAGTGTGCTGGTGATCAGAGCTACTCCGAGTGCACCTCAGATGTGCGCAAGTGTGCCAACTGCGGATCCAACCATGCAAGTAACAGCTTTCGGTGCCTAAACCTAAAAAATGCAGCTCGTGGTACAATTCCAGACCAAGCTGCGCCAAAGAACTTAAATCGTAAACCGGCTCGATAAATGGCGAAGTACGTGTGTTCTGTCAAAACATAAACAGTGCTAGAGAAAAATTAGACATACTTCAAATAGTGTATGGTGCTTTCGATATAATTTGTGTTAATGAGCATCTGCTTAATGAAAATAATAGCACAAGACTGATTACTTCTTCTGATCATCAGTATTTTATCTACCCAGCTAAAAGTACTGGGGGTTGACCCTCGGGGGGCTTAACAATAGCTGTTAGAAAAAAGTATAATTGTAATCTGTTTGAGTCTAATGATGTAGCCTATGTCTTGCGGTAGAATTTAGTGGTTTTATTGCTGTTTGTGTTTATGTGCCTACAAATTATAGAAATGACCGATCGAGTCAGAAGTTTGCGTCTGTCTGCTCGTCATTGTCGAAACTACTTGAAAGAATAGCTCCTACCCGTAAATCTTGTGTTATATTATGGGTGATTTTAATACGGACATTAATGATAATACCATTGGTCGCTCACAAATGTTAAATGCTACATTGCTTCAAAATGTCTATTGTCTACAGAACAATAGATCGTTTACCTATGTACATAATAGTGGTAGCACGACTTTCTTTTAAGTGACCATTCGCATCTTGAGTTTCATTTTCCACTCAGTTCTTTTGAGACATATGCTCCCTCTAGACCCAAGTGGTTCACTAAACAGAACTGGAGTCGTATTGATATATTTACTTACCAGATGCTACTTGATTCGTACTTAGATAAGATAAGGGTTCCATTTCATTTGCCATCGCAGGTAAAATCTGACTGGCTTCTCCATTTCAATCGGTATTTGCTTGAACTGGTGCATAGTATGAAAATGGCTGCATCCGTTGTAGTTCCGTTGGAAAAAATAAAGCTGAATACCCGTAAGAGAGGCTGGTCAGATTTTCCTGGTTTGAAGGTTGAAAAGTCTCGCATGTGTTTTGGAGACAAATTTGGGTTGATTGTGAAAGACCACGTTCAGGATGGGTTTTTAAAATTATGAAGTCGAGTAAACACCAATATCAAAAGAAGGAGAAATCTTGGAAAAGAAGTCGGGTTAAGGAGCTATTGCGGGAACTAAAAAATAATTCTCGTCAGCTATGGCGAGAAGTGTCTAAACTTATCCGTTCTTCTTTGTTGCCGCCTGATAGCATTGAAATAAGTAGATGGTTTGAACATTTTTCTCCAATGTTTGTGGCTGATCCTCCATTATTAGAAAGTAATTTCCGAGACATTCTGATGCATCATTTTGATCGACTAAACCAATACAGTAACTGGCTTACTATTACCCCGTCGTGTGTTGAATCTTTTGTTCGTCCTCTTCCTTTAGGGAAATAGCCTGGGGCAGATGGTATTCAGCCAGAATAGCTGAGATATGGTACCCCTAAACTGTTTAGTCACATAGCTTTATTGTTCCAAGCAATAGTATCGCAACAGTCTGTCCCACAAGGTTTATGTCAGGGGGTCATTACCTATATACATAAGAAGGGGAAAGACCCTAAAGATTGTTCTTCGTACAGGCCCATCACTATTTGTTCAGTTCTAGCAAAGTTACTGGAGAAGATATTGCGCCCTATAGTGGCAGCACGAGCGGATGTGGGTGACAATCAGTTCGGTTTCCGGTCCGGTCTTGGTGTTCAGAATGCACATGCAACTTTTATTTCAATTGTTGAAAAGTTTAAGAAACGAAAAACTCCATTATTCGTCTGCGCAATAGACATATCTAAAGCGTTTGATTCTGTCTTACATTCACAAGCAGTCTTGTCACTACTAAGGGCAGGAGTTGATCCCTTTGTTTGTAATTACCTGAGGCAATGGCATCGAAAATCTCAAGTAAGAATTCGGTCTGCCGGACAGCTTTCTGGACCTATAGATATACGTAGGGGTGTTAAACAAGGCTCAGTAATCAGCCCTGTGATATTTTAACAATGCAATACGTTCTGCGACGAAATTGATAGAAGATTTTTTGATGGATGATGGAATTGATGCTAGTCATGTATCTTACGCAGATGATCTACTTTTGATAAGTGATAATTTAGAATCTTTACAGAAAGCTATTAATGCCGTGTCGTCTGCACTTGGTGATATTGGGCTAACAACAGAGCCGTCTAAGACTGAACTCGTCGTTTTGAGTGACGAAAACATTGCCAAATCGTGCTGTTGATGTTTGCGAGAAGACAGTTCTCCAAAAGGATAAGTTTGAGTATCTCGGACTCCGGTATGGGAATTCTATCAAAGCCACTAAAAATCTAGTTATTGCAGCGCTTAAAGAAAAACTGCGGAAAACCTATGGTATGCTAGCACGAACTAAAGGTCAATTTGACAAAATTACGCTCGGTCGTCTCTGTAATGCCGTGTTTGCGCCACATGTCTTTTTTTAACCCCTTTATGGAATTGCTTTAGTAAAATCGAACGTAACCAAATTTGTTCAATTTTTTTCGGTATTGCAATATTTATTGGGAATTCCCATATGGTTCAGAAACCCTTATGTTTCACAGAGGTACTCTGTTTTTGAGTTAAGTAAGAAAATGGATGAGTTGTATACCCGTTTCAAAAGTCAAAATAGAACAATACACGACTTTCCATTGGCTAGTCTTGTGCATTAAAATCGTGATTTTGATTTCGTTTGTTTTCTCTTTTCCATAGTTATTGCAGTTTAATTTTTTTTTGTCGCGTTATGTGATTTTTTTCTTTCTTTTTTATAACTCCTTCGAGCATTTACATGTATTTGTATGAAGGGTTTAAATGAAATTATTATTAATATATTACTAATTCTGGGAGAGGGTGATTTTCCCTCTCTTAACTCTAATTGTAGTTATACATAAAACTTTTTCCCCACTCAATATATTATATTCTGTATAAGCTATAACTATACTTTCAGTTGTTTTTAAGGGGACTCAGCCAAGGAGGTATCTTCATTTTTTTTTTGGGGGGGGGGGGAATAATCATTTTCAAAATTAGCCACATAAAATAATTATTGATGATACAGTGACTCGTTTTATTAAAGCATAAGAAAAAGAAATGCTTCGTACCCACTGGTACCAGTTTTGTCAGGTAGTAGAGTTATCCCATACATGCATTTGAGGATTTTCATTATAACAGTAATCATGAAGACTTATTCTAGTAATTGTGAGGAGAATTCCATTAATTCGTATGCAGCACTCTTTATTTATGCCTATTGGGCAATATTTCAAGGCATCCAATAAGATAAGAAATTTTAAAGCTAATATAAAATTTTATCCTCTTGGCTCATAGGCTATAGGCTTATGCTCATAGCCAGGAACATGTCCAGACTATATTTGGCGCTTTTTGTTTGAGGGGGGGGGGGGGACAAGGTACTAAGGGACAAGGGGGGGGGGACAATTTGTGTTTTTTCCATTTTTTGATCCCCAGGCCCCTTGAAATTATTAATCCCCTCCGAGGATTGGATGTGTTCAACATGTTTTAGCTGTCTCTAAACTATATATATGAATAGGCCTAGTTCTATGTGTATATATAATCCTATATTTGTAGTGTGTTTACATCACCTATTATTGTTTACTTTTAAGGTGCTTGGCAATTCTAAAAAAGAGTACGAATCTGCAGTATTGACCTACAGTTTACGAAATCAGCTGAGATTCAGAGGAAGTCTTGTAAAACATGTTTTTAAAGAAGAAAAAAGGTATTATGAAAACATACTACACTACAGTAGACAGCATTTGATGGTATACCCTTATCACCTCTCAGATGTGATTGTGAAGGGTTTGAAGGTGACCCCTTTCCAGTATTATATTGAAATGGTTGATGAAATACTGTCACAAGAGCGCAGCTATGATTCCTTACCAAACTTTACTGCTGCAGACTGTAAGTAATTGTGGTTTTAATTCGCTTTGTTTTCTCTTACTCTTTCTAATTGATTTTATATGTTTATTTATTTTATATGTTTATTATTGATTTTATATGTTTATTTAGCTATGAATTTTAACTTCACATTCCTTTTTCTAAAGGGGCTTCTCATTATGGTTGCTGCCACCTAGTACAGAACAAACCACGGCCCATAAAAAAAAGTGTATGCAAAACTGGCAAGTGAGAAAAATTGCCATTTTTAGCTGATTGAAGAATGGTAACTATTACCTAAATTCGTCTTGATAGTAAAATGTTATTTTGAAAACTAATATAAGGACTTTTCGAAGATAGTCTGAAAGTCCTGAAAAAAGCATTGAAGTAACCAAAAATTAAAAAAAAAACTATCTATAAAACACTCTAAAATGCGACTTGGGTAAAAGTTATGATACCTTGGTTTGTTCTTTACTAGGACTTGCTAAGAAAAAGTGGAAGGTTTTCCCCCGAGTTGTTAAAATAGTAGGATTTTGTATTTGTACACTCTAATGCATGTCTATTCAAGTTAGAAATAAAATAGATACCTGACAGGAGTATTTCAACAGAAACAGGAAATGAAAAAAAGACAGCATAAACATAAACTGATAACAAAGAAAAGATATTTTCTTCTGTTACTGTTCTGTTTTTCTTAATAATCAGAGAAGAGCTATTTGGATTCTGAAACAGCTGGTTTCTGATTTTGGCACGAAAGATATATTAACTAGATTTTTGGGTATTATAGGCTATTACGAGTTTAATACCAGATATATCAACCAGTTTAATTATGAGAAACTCATGACCTCAGGAAACGCAGAATTTTGTGGATCGTTTTCGATGCTTGGCCTAGGCAGGTCTATCTTAGTTTTCACAAGATTTATTTGCAGAAACTAAATTTCAGCTGGGGGTAGGGGGGAAAACTGAGAGTCTGGGGAAAGCAAACTTAGTTCTGGAGGGGGCAATTGCCCCTGCCCCTGATCCATAGCAAATTATAACTGTGTTTTAGGCTTACACTCTTTTGAATTAGTTTTCAAAATTGTATAGTCTTTCTAGTGAATCTATAGTTTGCATCATAATTCAGCTAGGATGAAAGTGAATATATCACCTGATGCCTTTTTTTAAGCTCTTTCATAGGTTCAAAAATTGTTTCAGGAGAACTTCCCATTTTGAGCCCTTACTGCAGCCCCAAAAGGTAAAACAGTCCATAGTTGCCAAAATTTTGAAAAGACTATCTAGTGAGAGAAATTTCAAAATTCTTTCGCTCGTTTTCAACTTTTGGCGTGATGTACAGCAACCCTGTCGTATTCCAACCCTTTGATGGACCACTAGTCGAAGCTAACCTTGCGGTGTATTGAGAACTTGGAATGTACAATTAACTGTATAAATCTCAAGCCTAGTTGTATAATAGATGAGTGTGGGCCAGGAAAACAATGTAAAAATCAGAAGGATTATTCAGTTAAAGCAGTTTGAGAAACCTTGTTGTATCTATGTTCTATATATACGTTGCAGGAGTAGACCAATTACTTGCAGCTTTTTGCTTCCAGCCCCTTCCTTTGTACTATTTTTAGTGATTTGAAAGAAGTAGCCACAGCCAGTACCTTTGTGCTGTTTTAGCACTACAAAGGGGATTTTAGTATAAGTGACCACAGCCAGAACCTTTGGTCATGATCAGTGCCATTTTTAGCACTAAAAATGAGATTTGAAAGAAGTGGCCACAGCCTTTGTAATATTTTTCACAGTACCTTTGTAATATTTTTAGCACTATAAAAGTTATTTGACAGAAGTGACTACCCAGGTTCCAATATCCATTGCTAATTTGATCTGACTCCTTTATTTACATTGGTGTTAAAAAAAGGAAGCAAAGAAAAGCTAAGGATTAAAACCAATGAAGTAAATATACCTTCTTATTTTGTGCCCAAGATGATTCACGAAACGAATCACAAGTCTTTTTTGTGGCAAACTCATGTTTTCAGTTCATTTTTAGGTCTTCGTTTACTTGGGATTGGAAGAAATCAATATATTGACTTGATAAACCAGTGCAAAGCTTCGAAAAGGATATTTCTGTGGTCTACAGTAAACAGAAAGAGTTTGCTGCCAGTAAAGCCTCTTAGAGTACAAATAGACACCTGGTGGATTGTCAATGTTGGCTTTGTTTCTGTCCAAGATATCAAGGTTTGCTCCTTTTTTTACTTTATCTTTTCTGTTTTTTACTGTATCTTTATTTTTCTTATTTTCATACTTTATTTTATCCTTTCTGTCCAAGATATCAAGGTTTGCTTCTTTTTTAATTTTTACTTTATATATTCTTTTTTCATTTCCGTTTTTTTATTTATATTTCTTTTTCTTATTTTCTTACTTTATTTTATCATTTATGTCCAAGATATTAAGGTTTGCTTCTTTTTTAATTTTTACTCTATATTTTTTTTCATTTCTGTTTTTTAATTTGTATTTGCTTTTCTTATTTTCTTGCTTTATTTTATCGTTTCCGTCCAAGATATCTAGGTTTGCTTCTTTTTTATTCTTACTTTATATTTTTTTATTTCTGTTTTTTAATTTATCTTTCTTTTTCTTATTTTCTAACTTTA
>JAQQPU010000566.1:860-25420 GCA_029168905.1 Artemia sp. Kazakhstan ARC1039 | reverse complement strand
TAATTTATCTTTCTTTTTCTTATTTTCTAACTTTATTTTTATCGTTTCTGTTCAAGATATCAAGGTTTGCTGTTTTTATTTTTTTACTTTGTATTTTCTTTTTCGTTTCTGTTTTTTACTTTATATTTATTTTTCTTATTTCTGTCCAAGATATCTAGGGTTTGCTTCTTTTGTTTTTTTTTATTTTATCTTTATTGTTCTTTTTGTACTCATACAGGATTTGTTTGATCTCTCAGCTTAAGTAGCTATCCTCAGTTTAAGTTTGAAGTCTTCCTTTTAAACTCATTTTAGTTAAGCTGCCAGTCAGGTTAATTTCAGTACAGTTGTAATTCAGAAGTCTCAACATCACAATTGATTGGCTAGTTGAATTTAACTGGAGGAGTCATTCTGTCTATTGGACCAATCAGCTTTCAGCATATCAATAATCAATCAATAATAATCAATAATCAATCAGCTTTCAGCATAGGATTGGCTCCCAAGATCAAGTATAATTTATTATAAAGAAAAAACATACAAGTCAAACTGCTAATAGCCGCCCCTCCAAAAAGACAAAGAAACCCTTGTGACGGGGTGGCTATTTACATTTTTTAACAAATGAATGACATAGCTGAGAAAACGCAAAAAACGACAAAATTGCTAAAATAACGCAAAAGCTTAATAATTCGATTTCAAATGCAAGAAAATGCTTTAGTGTTTGCTTATACAACTGTTTGCTTAAACAGGCGAATTTTATCGAAAATGAGGAAATTATTTGGGAAATCCTAAAATATATAGAACCAAGTCAAAAAATGTTCCCCTTCCCTTTGCACAACCCTTTGACGACGGTAACTTTTGTTGACTAGTTCATATCCATCTATCTAAGCTGTTCTATTTATGAGTCTTTTAAAATCGCCGAAAACTTCTTTTTGACAATCTGTATTGACAAGGGTTGGAGTTCAGTTTTTTTTGTATTCAAACCCTTCTTCTGTTTAAAACAAAAAAAAGATAATGTAGCTAAAAATAACACAAAATTTAATGAATTTTATAACCAAAATACAGACTTTTACCGATCTCTCATCAATCATTCTACAATAATATTAGTAGTATAAATTTAAATAAATTAAAACATGAATAATTTTCCAATTAAAGTCTCCCCAATTTACTTTTTAACTACCCAAGGGGTAGATCCGATTGCTCTCCGGAATGGAGTTCCATAAACAAGGCCTTGAAGATCTCACAGTAATGGTCAGTCCATCTAGGTCTTCAGTTTCAAACACACAATTGCCATATAAAACAAAACTGTCAGATTTTTATGCTTAATGGTAAGGATCTTAAGTGGATTCTGCGAATTCACCTTTTATTCTGGTTCAGTTTACGTCTTAATGTGAGTAGGCTATCCAGTTTTATTTAGCATGGCAGTACCTTGAGTTTATCTTTCGGGCAGAAACTTTCACTAAAGCCTCATCCTCTTTGGTGGAATGAGTTAAAAGAATATTTCGTTTTTGGGCAATAATGCAAATAAGGCGAGTAGTGCTAATAGCGCTAGAGTAAAACACTATTCTATTTTTTAATGTTTTTACTTTTTATAAATGTAATAAAATATATTACTTTTATAAAATATAAATGTAATAAAATATATTACTTTTATAAAATATAAATGTTTTTACTTTTATAACTTTAATAAGTCAAATAATGTTAACATTTTGATTACTAAATATCAGTATATGTTTATTAAACTGACAATGCACATTCATTTGTATTTTTTTCAATAAAGTGCAAATTATATTCTGGCCTTGGGAAGGTATAGGGGTTTTGAGCACTACTCATGTTAATTTCTGCTCGTTTTGAGTTTGACTCGGTTATTTACTGTAATTTCTGTTCGTTTTGGGTTTTATTTATTTATCGATGCTGATTTGTGGAAGTTTCACGCTTGGTAGATTATTTCATTTTATTTTTGCTCATTTTTGGTTTAATGGAGTTTTTACTTTTCTTTCAAAAACTTCTTTTGTGGAAAAACTTTTTTTAATTAATTTCTTTTCGTTTTATATTGACATAGTCTTTTCAGAGAAAAAGAAAATAATACTTTAAATCTTCTCGTTTTTTTAGGACTTTATAGTTTGGCCTGCTATTTGTATGCTGGTGAAAAATTTTCAGTAATTTTTAACAATATACACCCTTTTAATAATCTGGACACAAATAGTAGTGCTTAATTTAGTTTCATACCTCCTCTAGGTAACTTGAAATAGAAAACTTGATACCATTCGCAAAAAAATCTGTTTACTTTCTTTGATAGCTTGGACACACTTACGCTATTTTGATTTGGTTACATTTTAAGAGCAGAAGTAGCCCCGAAAGTGTGAACATAATACCCTCAGTCGTTCTTGGGATACTGCTGAGATACCTTATTGGAATTAGCATTAACACAGTGCATTTTGATTTAATCTTGAGGCAAGATTTAGTTTTAAAGCATAATGGGCAAATGGGAGAGTGGGCGTGGGAGGGGGATTAGTTGTCTTCCAATCACTTTCGACTATTAAAAAGGCATTAACCCTTTCTATTTTCAATCGAATGAGCCCTTTTCGAAGTTCCTACGACGAACTCCTTCGATACGAAGTGCCCTGGTCTAAACTAAAAAAATGAAAAATAGTACATTGTACCCACATCGATCTTAACTATAAAAATGTCAAGCTTCCAATTACTTTCGACTATTAAAAAGGGCACTATCCCTTTCAATTTCCAATCGAATGAGGCCTTTTTGAATTTTTACGACAACGTTTTCTATAAACACCTTATATGCCCCCAGGGCATAAATTGTCATCCTCAAAGACATAATTTCCAGAACTTTCAACTACGTTAAAAAAGGGCGTTAATCTAAAAAATTTGATTGTATGTATTTGGGAAAATGGTCTGCGTGAGAGGGGGGTTAGTTGCCCTCCAGTTACTTTCGACTATTAAAAAGGCCACTAGCCATTACAATTTCCAATTGAGTGAGCCCTTTTTGAAGTTTCTACGACAACGTTTTCTATAAAAACCATATATGCCCCAAGGGCATACCTTACAACCCTTGCACTGAGATTTTTTTTTGGTCGGGGGGAGGGGGGTTGTCATCCTGAAAGACCTAATCTTCAAAGCTTTCAACAACGTTGAACAAAATGGCTATCTAAAAATTTTTATAGTATGTGTTTGGGGAAAAGGTGGGCTTGAGAGGGGGGTTATGTGCCCTCCAATCACTTTAGACTATTACAAAGGGATAATTTTCAATCGAATGTGCCCCTTTTCAAGTTTCTACGACAAAGATTTCAATAAAACCTTGTAAGTCCCCAGGGTATAACCTATAGCCCTTGTCCTGAGGGCTCTTAGGGGGGTTATCATCCTCAAAGACCTAATTTCCAGAACTTTCAACTACGTTGAACAAAATAGCTATCTCGAAATTTAGATTGGATGTATTTGAATAAATTGTGGGCGTAGAAGGGGTGTTAGTTGCCTTTTCATCACTTTCGACTATTAAAAAGGGCACTAGCCATTTCAATTTCCAATCGAATGAGCCCCTTTTGAAGTTTCTACGACAACGCTTTCTATTAAAACCTTATATGCCCCCAGGGCATAACTTATAAACCTTGCCCCGAGGGCTCTGGGGGGGGGGGTTGTCATCCTCAAAGACCTAATTTTGAAAATTTTCAACTACGTTGAACAAAATGGCTATCTCAAATTTTGATTGGATGTGTTTGTGGAAAAGGTGGGTATGAGAGGGGGGTTAGTTTGCCCTCCAATCACTTTAGACTATTAAAAAGGGCACTAGCCCTTTGAATTTTAAATCGAATACGCCCTTTTTCAAGTTTCTACGACAAGGGGGATATCATCCTCAAAGATCTAATTTCCAGAACTTTCTACTATGTAGAACAAAATGGCTATCTCGAAATTTAGATTGGATGTGTTACGATAAATTGTGGGCGTGGAAGGGGTGTTAGTTGCCTTTTAATCACTTTCGACTATTAAAAAGGGCACTAGCCATTTCAATTTCCAATCGAATGAGCCCCTTTTGAAGTTTCTACGACAACGCTTTCTATGAAAACCTTATATGCCCCCAGAGCATAACTTATAACCCTTGCCCCGAGGCTTGCCCCGGGGGGGGGGACTATCATCCTCAAAGACCTAATTTTCAGAATTTTCAACTACGTTGAGCAAAATGGCTATCTCAAATTTTGATTGGATGTGTTTGGGGAAAAGGTGGGTATGAGAGGGGGGTTAGTTGCCCTCCAATCACTTTCGGCTATTAAAAAGGGCACTAGCCCTTTGAATTTCCAATCGAATGAAGTTTCTAAGACAACGCTTTCTATAAAAATCTTATACGCCCCAGGGCATAACTTACAAGCCTTTCCCTGAGGCCTGTGGGGGAGTGTCCTCCTCAAAAAAAAAATCTCTATCTGGAAATTAACTAAATTGAACAAAATGGCTATCTCAAAATTTTGATTGGATGTGTTTGGGGAAATAGTGGGCGTGGAAGGGGTGTTAGTTGCCTTCCAATCACTTTCGATTATTAAAAAGGGCACTAGCCATTCCAATTTCCAATAGAATGAGCCCTTTTCGAAGTTTCTACGACAACTCCTTCGATACGAAGTGACCTGGTCTAACCCCAAAAAATAAATAATACATTTTACTGATACTGATAAGGGTTTTTATTTAAATCAAACAAATAAATAAATCAACCACCAGAAGCAAACTTGTTTAGGCTATACACCCTTCAAAAAAAAACCTGATATATACATCGCTATCAACAACGTAAAACAATAAATAAAAAAAGAAAAGAGAGAATAAAAGCACGGCACAACCTCTTCCAACTCAGTGCAGCCCCAAAAATAAAAAAAATCAAACCATAACTAATTATCACCGTTCTCTCACTACCACCCTCACACAACCACAATAAAAAATACCCAAAATACAGCTGAGAGACCCCTCAAGAGAAAATCGCTAAGAAATATTATATTCACCAAAACACAGAGATTTTAACAACTGGGATGCTGTTCTGATTGAGTATTCATGGACATTACATCCAGCGACGAACATTTGACCGAAACATTGTGGCAATAATCCACGCTCATACTTAAACAAAAACAAAGCTGAATAAAATTTAGAAACTCCGTGTAAAGGCAGAATATGTCGTTCGACATATCTCCTTCTCACTGATGCATCTTTTTTTTATCACCACAAAGCACTCTTATAGGAGTTCTGCATCGCACGAAGCGGAAGTAGATGTGTCGGGAAATTACTCGACCAAACGACATTACAGTACAAAAGGTACGGGTGAACAGTAGAAAAATACAAAGACCTTATTACATCACAGGGGAAAAATTTCTTCAGCTTTCTCATAATCCCAACATTCCTTGCAATCTTACTACTTAACAACTCTATATGGGGTTCATAACTTAAACATTCATCTATCAGTACACCAAGGTACTTGACAGTCTTTAGTCGCTGGATTGAAGTATCAACAAATCTAAGCTCATTAATCCATGGATAGTAATTGGGGTTTCTTCCGTAAACTAGAAACTGTGATTTGTTATTATTTAACCTCAGTTTGTTAGCTCTAGTCCATTTCCCAATTTGGTTCATACCCGTAATAAGCTTCTCCGTGAGTTGCAGTTCCGTCTTCGCTGCCACTGTAAAATACGCATCATCCGCAAATGGCGCAATAATTAACTTTATGGTTTCACTAACGGGAAAATTCAGGTCAAACGACAAACCCTCCACAGCTCCGCACAAATCATTAATGAAGATTAAAAACAGTGTAGGCCCAAGCACAAACCCTTGTGGCACACCATATTCAATTTTCTTTGTACCCGATACGGCACCTCCAACACTCACATACAAAGAACGATTATGAAGGAAAGACCTTAAAAGGCCTAAGAACGCACCACGAAATCCACAATTATCAAGTTTTGCAAGCAGAATACCATGATTAACCGAATCAAAGGCCTTCACAATATCGAGGAAAACTGAAGCCGCTTTCCAACCAGCATCCAGGGCATCATTTATGAACGTCACCAAAAACAGAACGGCCTGATCCGTCGACATTCCTCTTCGGAATCCAAACTGGGTTGGACTTGAAAGTCTCCGCGATTCTAGAAACTCAACCATTCTAGCATTTATCACCTTTTCAAACACTACTTAACACTGGGAGAAGAGATATAGGTCTATAATCACGGAACGAATTCTTATCACCACCTTTAAATAACGGAATAACTTTAGCTGACTTAAAGCAATCTGGAAAAATACCACATTTCATACACTGATCAAATAGGTACACCAAATGCTCTGATACAACTGGAAATACATGCTTCAAAACTTTCAGGAAAAAATAATCACTACCTGCGGTATTACTCTTCATGCTCCAAACTGTATTTCGGAGCTCCTCAACATTAATCGGACGCAAAAAAGAAGATTCACTAGCCATAGGTAAAAACTGAACAAAAGACTCTTCTACAGAGGAGGAGGATCCTGTACCTGCCATATTTTTTCCAATATTTGCAAAGTGGTCACACATCTGATCAGCTGCTTCCTCTGGCGATGAGGTACAAACTGTGGCAACAGAACTCTGGGTTGGGCGGATTACCGAGTTGAGTGTTTTCCAGGTCTTCGCAGGATTTCCTTCCGACTTTTTAAATTCTTCTCTAAAATATTCTATTTCAGCTTTTCCAAGTAGCTTATTCAATTCGTTATTATATTCTCTGTACCTCTCTTCAGCATATGGTGATGTATTAGAATATTTAAATAACCACCTCCTTTTCATTATCGCAGCCATCAGTCCTTTAGAAACCCAAGGTTTAACTGGTGTCTCGGTTTGAACTGACTGCCTTGACATTTTACAACATGACTTCAATATTTCATTGACTTCTTTGAATTCTTACTCTTGAATTCTTACGCTTCGTTGTGCAAAAATTATTCACACACAGCAGAACACCAAAGTGATCAAAAACATCATTAATCACAACCGAAACTGACTCATACTTAATATCACAAAAAATATTATCAAGGAGGGACTCAGAATTAGCAGTTACCCGAGTACAAATATTCACCACAACCTGACGGCGGGCGGTACACTATAACCACAAAAAATTTCTGTCCCGATTTACATAATTCTAATGCCACACTTTCAAATACCATTTCCTTATTTACACGCTTTTCATTCCTCACCTTAATATCGAGACCATTCCTAACATAAACTGCCAGTCCACCATGTTGCCTTTTCTCTCTATTCTGAACATGAAGTCGATACCCACCTATATCTAATAAACTTGTCGTATGATCTCTCAACCACGTTTCTGTCAGAGCAATCCCATCTAATTTCGAAAACAGACACAATTCCTAGACCTTGACAATTCCACGATAACAAATTCAGTCCACTGGGTCCTGACAACACATTATTAATCTCAATAGGGCATTTATAATATGCTTTAGGGGGTACCTCACAATAATCTTGATCTAGATCCCTATGGAGAATACCACCTTGTAAATCCTGAAAATTTAGCGAATCTCTTACAAGTGATCTCAATCTTTCCAAATCAACAAATAGAATAATAACCATTCATCGAAGGGGTAGCGAGAGAACGGCGAAACAAAACTACAACATTACCAATTACTTTTCCTGGTTCACACCAAATTGAAGACAGGCCGGCCGTAAAAAGAAAATAAACCTGAAAAGAGAAAGAAGAAAAAAGATTAAAAAAACAAAGTACAGAAAAATGTAACAGAAAATAAAAACAAAAAGAAAAACACATTAACACACAAAGAAATTCCGCCATAATAATTAGCGCATCCATTCAACAGCATAGTAGCCTACTACCACCTACTCATATTTATCCTTTAAACTAAAATAAAAAAAATATCTTTACTCTTAAATAAACAAACAAAAAAACAACAAAACATTTTTTCCTTTCATAAGCTAAACTTTTCATAATTTTTCTAAACAACCAAACATATACAAAACCAAAAAAAAAAACTATCAAATCAATCATTCCTTAGGGCCCCCGGGAGCCGCAGAGGGAGGAAGTCCATACGCTAATTCATCAATCGACTCATCGCAAGTAAACTTTACTTTTCGACCACCCGGTCGTTCAAACTGGAGATACGGTGGCACTGTATATAGATACCCATGACGTAATACCTATCGAACTAAGACGCGATTTCTTTTCATACAGTCTTTTCCTTGCCTCTTTCACCGAAAGTGGGGCATCATCGCTCACATAAATATTTTGCTGGTTTCGTATCATTTTTCCCTTAAGCTTTTTTCCATTCTTGAGTATTTCGATCTTATTCTCACGGTTGCTTACGTTAACCTGAAATATTTCTTGTCCTTTTTAATCTCAATAACCGAAAACTGTGGTATCACTGATAAAGCCAAATCGTCTGTACATAACTCAGTAAACATTCCTTTAGCCTGATCCTCGTCTTCACAAACTGTGTTCCGTACTATCACATTATTTTCCGTCGGCTGATATTCTGTAGCCATAATCCTACCAGACATACGCAGTCTTTTCTTTGTAGTACTTCACTTCCGTTTGCAGGTTAACCACTTGAGTTTTCAGCATAGAAACTTCATTTCCCACAGCAGTCATACGTGAACTTGACCCCGAAATTTCTGTCCGTAAAGCCATTTGCTCCGACTCTATTGCTTGTATTTTATTTTCTAGTGTAGTAAATCGCTGATCGATCGAATGGACTGAGTTACGAGTATCTCGCAAAATGTCCATCATTTTCGAAAAATCCCCTGACAAGGTCTGTAATGATGCCGGAGTTTTCGCCGATTCCCGAGTAATTTCAGACGTATTGGGGGTGCTTGTCGTCATGTTCTCACTTAATAAATCCTCATCCTGACGACTCCTCTTATTCTTTTTCCTAACCATTTTGATGTTCGAAATAATAACAAAACTGTATAAAAAAAACTGTCTTACCCGAAAAAGCACCAAATCTTTACCCATGTTGGTGCGAACGTGCAATAGTCTTAGCCGTTAGGCACGGCAAACACCTTAATCCGCCTTCAATTGAATTCAAGATCCAAATCTTCTTTCTGCGCATCAACTGGTTACAGCAAATATTCCTTCAGACAGCAATGTATAGCCTCAATAAACCTCTATTATTTTGCAAACATTTTCCTCCGATCACAGCACACAGAGTTTAGCATTAATCAAGCTATATTCATTTTGTGACGTCACTCACAGAGCAGGCGATAGCAAGCGCCTAGAGATGTCAACCGGCTGATAGCTGATTCATTACATTGGGCTAACATCGGTCTTTACTTAGGCTGCGCGATTGCGCTGCCTATGATATAAATAAACATAGTTGTATACAAGTAAGATCCTGATGGGGGAGGGATATATTATTTTTTCTGAGAGGATCGAAAGCACATCGCGGGAGGATCCTCTATAGGAGGACAACTGTGGCAGGGCGTAAGATCCAGCTCTATGGACAACGGCCTCTGCAAAGGGCTGCTCGACCTTTTCGGGGTACCTGCAAGACTGGGGACCTTGCGGTCAACTCTATTCCCACTTGAGGAGTGGCGCACCTCGAGGAAATTAGTGGCGCCCCTAGTAAACGACACAGCATTCGCACGGGATTCTGACTAGTGGAAAATTCTTCTGGGCTTGGTATGTTTTGATGGGCGTCTTTGGGCTAAAAAACCTCTTCCTAGCTAATTTATCTATTATGGGTTGCCTCCCCGTAGTAGCATAATATTTGTAGGCATGAATATATAATGAGTCGGAGGTAATAGGCTTGAGAATGTCTGTGCAGGATTTCGACTCTTGTTGATAGAAGAGCATCGCCAAGTGCTGAAAACCATGTTGTGACCAAGATGGGCTCAGGATTGCACAAAGCCTCCATTCATGGAGGTCCCAGGGACTTCTTGCTGTCCGGGTCTAAGCCGGCTTAAGCTCTTTGGTGTAGACTTGAGAAGATATGTGATCCCCGTCCTGCACTGGTATTGTTTTTGATCATTGTTTTTTGATCATTGTTGATCATTGTTTTTCCTGAGGCGAAAATAATTTCAATGATTTAAAGAACATTAAAATTGGAACTTGGAATGTTACGACATTAAAAAATGACTATCGTATCGACATTTTGACTGACGAATTCAGACGATTCGAACTGGATTTATTAGGAGTTTCAGAAACTCATATCCCAGGGGTAGGAAGCATGAAATTAGGTGATATAGAATTTGTTTACTCAGGCAGGAAGGATGGGGTACATAGACAGGGAGTAGGGCTCATGATGAATAAGGAAGCTGCTAAGTCTTGTTTAGGCTGGGAAGGTATTAATAATAGAATACTAATTGCTCATTTTATGACTAGAAAGTTCAGGGTATCGGTTATAGTAGTATACGCCCCTGTAGAACCGACTGACGGAGATACTAGGGACTCAGATGAATTTTACTTACAGATACAGGAGCAAATAGACAAGGTCCCGGGTAGAAATATGATGTTATTACTGGGAGATTTTAACGCCCAGGTTGGTAGAAATAGGGATAGATGGTATCCCAGCCTAGGCAAATTTGGTGTAGGAAAGGAAAACCGTAATGGATACAGACTTTTGCAATTTTGTAGGTATAACAATCTAGTTATAACCAATACGGTTTTTGGTCATAAAATGGTTCATAAGTTAACATGGTATTCAAGTAATGGTAAGACAGCAAACCTTATTGATTATGTTATAGTAAACCGAAGACTGGCAGGATCAATACAAGATACTAGGGTATATAGGAGTGCTGTTATTGATATTAAAAGTAAAGATCACCATCTAGTAGTGTCAAGGGTTAATTTAAAACTGAAATATCGGAAGGGTAACTACCTCCCGGGAAGTTATGATGTTGGTAGACTCCAGGATGAGAATTTAAGAGAAACTTTCCAGGAACAGTTGAATACTAAACTTGAGAGTTTAAAATTTGATAATGTGGAAGATGGTTGGAATAATTTTAGAAAAATAATTTGTGAAGTTGCTGAAGGTGTATTAGGGAAGAAAGCTAGAACTGCAGCTAAGAATATTAGTGAAAAAGCTTTATGTTTAATAGAAAGGAGAAAGGACTTGTACAAGAATTATCCGAGTGATAGATCGTATGAAAACAAAAGAAATGTAAAGAAAGTGGAGAAAGCATTAAAATATGAACTAAGGAGGTGTGAAGTGGAGGCCATGGATAAAATTGCCGAGGATCTGGAAGATGCAGCTAGACGGCATAATAGTAAAATTTTGTACTGGCACTTTAACAAATTCAGAGGGAGTAGTCAATCCGGACTTGTCCCAGTTAAAGATAGGAATGGGGTCGCAATTAGCGATAAGGAAAAAACTAAAGAGAGATGGGCCGAACATTGTGAGAACTTGCTTAACCGAGATAGAGTTGCAGGAAAAAACATAGAGGAAAATGAAAAAGTTTGTGATACTTTGGATGTGAAGGAAGATTTGTTTTGTGAGGGGGAATTAGCAACAATACTAAAAGGTTTAAGAATAGTAAGGCTCCAGGTGCTGATAGGGTGGTAAATGAGTTTCTTAAATATGGTGGCTCTGAGGTCAGAAATAAGTTATTGAAGATTATGAATATGATTTTTGAAAAAGGGGAAGTACCTAACGATTTTAGGAAAACCTTAATTAAGCCACTTTGTAAGAAAGGTGATAAAAGTGAGTGTGGCAATTATCGAGGCATTAGTCTGGTCTCTGTAGGTAGTAAATTACTTAGTAATATGATACTTTTTAGACTGAGAAATGCCGTAGACAAAGTTTTAAGAAAAGGTAGAGGATGTCTCGACCAAATTTTCACTCTTAGGCGAATAATTGAGAAGTGCCTGAGTTTTCAAACACCTTTTGTCCTCAGTTTTATAGATTACGAGCAAGCGTTCGATTCTGTTGATAGAAGACCTTTAGTAAAGGTTTTATCCTTGTATGGTATACCAAACAAATACATTAAAGTGATTAGTGCTATGTACGAGAATAACACTGCTGCGGTTAAGGTAGGAAATGAGGTTAGCAGCTGGTTTTGTATTAAATCAGGAATTAAGCAGGACTGTGTTCTATCCCCCTTTATATGGATTATTTTGATGGACTTTGTTTTAAGGAGCACAGGAAAGGCAATGGGAGACCACGGAATCAAATGGGGAGGAAAAAGTCTCCTGGACCTGGATTATGCTGATGATTTAAGCATCCTAGATGAAAGTGTGAGCAAAATGAATGAAGTTTTAGAGGTTTTGCGAGTTCAGGGTGCTAGTATTGGTTTGAAAATTAATGTTAGGAAGACTAAGTCACTTAGGCTAGGAATAAGTGAAGATGAAAAGGTGACGTTGGGTAATGAAAAGATTGATCAGGTGGGCAGCTTCACTTACCTTGGTAGTATTATTCGTAAAGATGGTGGGAGCAGTGAAGATGTTAAAAATAGAATAGCCAAGGCTCAGGGTGTTTTTTCACAGTTAAAAAAAGTCTGGAAGAATAGGAAGATAAGTCTGCAAACCAAGATTAGAATATTAGAAGCTACAGTGATGACAGTGGTCAAATATGGCTCTGAAGCATGGACGCTCCGAAAAGGGATGAAGATTTGCTAGATGTTTTCCAGAGAAAGTGCTTAAGGATTGTTCTGGGTACCCGGCTGACTGACCGTATTTCAAACAATAGGCTATACGAAAAATGTGGTTCAATACCGCTCTGTAGGGCTATAATGAAAGAAAGGTTGAGGTGGTTAGGACACGTTGTGCGGATGAAGGATGACAGATTGCCGAAGATTGTTCTTTTCGGCCAACCATCTAGTGCTAAACGGAAAGCAGGTCGTCCCCGTCTGGGGTGGGAGGACGTCATAAAGAAAGATTTAAAGGAAATGGGAACTTCGTGGGCGGGTGTGAAAAGGGAGGCTTTGAATAGATTGGGGTGGAGGAGGATCGTGCGTAGCTGTGTTGGCCTCAGGCGGCTTGGTGCTGCGGTGAATTGCTAGTTAGTTAGTTAGATCGAAAGAACATAAAAGAATTTCTAGGTAACAATATCCCGAGAGGTGGTCGTTCGGACCATTATACCAGGCTTCACTTATTAAGGTGAAGCTCCCAAATTATAGCTATTCTTTTTATATTGATTGGTTTTTTGGATTTATAGCAGTATCACGCGTCATCATTTATTTGAAGCTTTTGAAACATAACACATTGCGTTTTGACACTTCAACATTGATTGTCTACGTCTGAGTTTCTGTTCGATTCCAGTGTTACTGCTTTTTAGCCAAATTTATCGTTTTTGTGGTCCAAGACAGCCAAAACGTATGATTTTTATTTTGTTTGAATTCTTTTTAAATGCATAACAATAATGTGTGCCGCCCGAAGGCAGCATAAATTTCTTCTTACACTTTGAGTTTGAATACAAGCCTCTTTAACGTTTTGCCATCGATTCAGTATTATCAGTCCCAGGGGTAATAAACCAAGAGAGAGAAAAAAAGAACTAAGATCTGTGATTTCGTCGCCGGAATTTTTTATTTTTATTACTTTAAATAAGGAATTAAAGAATTAGTTATAGCTATTAGGTTGGTTCTTTCCTTTTTATGACTCGGCAAATTACTTAGTGCGGATGGCTCTAGCTTTGATTAAACTCTAGCATTATTTAGATTCAGCTTCAACAATTGAACATGTTAGCCTAAATAATTTACTAATTTTTTCTTTATTTGGCTATAGGATCAAACTGCTGTCTGCTAGGTTTCCGTCAAGTTGTTTTGCTTATGTATTTGTTAATAAGTGAACCTTGCAACTGACTGTTTGTCAACTTTTCTTTTTCCTTGACTCTTTTTCCTTGACTTTTTTCTTGTGACTGGCGGTTCATTTTATTCATTCATATCCACGTAACCGTGAATCCCTCCTTTGAAAAGAATTTGCTACTGACTGATTAATCTACAAGAAAATAATGTTGAGGAATTTGATGAAGTAGGAGTTCAATGTACAAAGGTTAAAAATATCTGTTTTTGCCTTTCTTAGACCTTCTTAGGCGTTTCCGGTCTGACTGAAAACAAAAAAATACTACAGTAACTATACTTCAGTGAGTACATTCATCCTCATATTATTCAGATGAAAAATTTAAATTTGAAAATTTGTGCTTATTTCAATAATGGGCTTGTTAAAGTTTGGCTTAATTAGCAAAAGCACGAAAAGGGGAGACAGGAAGACCTCCTTAAATTTTGGTAATTTCTGTCCGTTTTAATTTTTTACATGGCTAATTATTTGAAAAAAACTTATATGATGCAAATGTTTTTCCTTTTATTTAGTAATAAGCAGAGTCCAATACTCCTAAAAAACAAGAGCATAATATATATACCGTAAAAATTTTCATCTTGGCTTTTCTTGGGTAGGTGTTTTTTAAGTAAGATCCGTTTGAACATAAGTAAACAACGAAAGACCATTTCAAAAAAGTAAATTTATATTCAGAAAGTACATACTTTACTCTATTTAACAGCATAGTTGCCAAGTTTGTTCAAACACTTATCATACCTCTCGACTAATTTTAAAGTAGTTTCTTCGTAAAAACTTGCCGCATGGTCCAATAACGAAGGCCTTGCATTGTCATGAAGGTTAATTCCCTTTGTCAGTATGTCAATTTTTTTTTTTTTTTTGCTCTACGGAGCTTTCCGATGGTTTGGCAGTATGATTTTGCCTCGATAGTGGTTCCTCGTTGCATGAAGTCGACCAACAAAACACCATGCCTATTTCAAAACACCGACGTCATGATTCTGCGCTAGAACAGTGTCTGTTTGGCCTTCAACTTTACAGGGGAGTGTGTGTGTTTCCATTCCATGTTTTATTACCTCGATTTGAGTGAGATATGCGAAAACCATATTTCGTCTCCAGTTGAAGCGATTTCCGCCTCAGTGGCAACCGTTAGAATGATGACGACGTTAAAACGAAAGTGAACTCTTAGTTGTCCGAGTAGGCGGCAAGTTTTGACGAAGAAACTACTTTAAAGTTAGTTGAGAGGCATGATAAGTATTTCGAAAAACTTGGCAACTATGCTGAAGAAAAGAGTGTAGTATTTAATTTCTGAAAATAAATTTACTTTTTTGAAATAATATGTCGTTGTGTACTTATTTTCAAACGGGCCTTACTTATACAACAGCCCTCGTAGTAATAAGTAGATTCCAAGACTCCTGAAAAACACGAGCATAATTTATATATCATAAAAATTTTCATCTTGGCTTTTCTTGTGCAGATGTCCATCATAGGCGGGTAGCATTATTGAAGACTTTTCTTCTTATTTTATAGGATTGTACAACTGAAGAAAAGAAAATTATAGATACTCTAATTGACGGTGGGCCGTTACGTGCTGGAGAAGCTGATAGAGACTCCTTGTTGAGTCTCCACAGGTGAGTCTGAATTTCCATCCATGCATCCATCCATCACCGATGGGCGGTCCATCGACCGCCCATCGGTGGTCGTTGGGAAGCCTTGCCTCTGGATTGGCTAAGGGCTTCTGACCAGCAAAGAGATTAACCAGTGTAGCTGTTTAAAATATAGTATTTCGTCTTTTCATTTTAACGGTGAATATCCGAATATTTCTAGAATATTTCTAGAATATCCGACTTTTACTTGAAATTGACGGTGATCATCAAAAACAGGCAGCAAATGACAGAATTATTTGATATAGATTATTTGAAAACGATCATTTTATTTTAAATAAATGACCATGGAGTAATTGATGATGATTTAAGTAAAAGGTTAAATTTGAACAATGAGTATTTCAAACATATAAAAGTTATTTTAAGCTACGGAATATAATATAAAAAGATGAAGAATTATGCTAAAGAAAATATTTGACTATTTTTTGCTTAGATTTTTCAGGGATATTAGATTTGTGTTCTAACTTGACTGCGTTCTTTTCAAAAATACCGGATAAGATTTGAATCTATGGAATAGTTTTTTTTTTGAGCGAGCACAAGCTCTTCTGGCAGCTTCAACATTTTGCCTGTTAAATGTGACAATGTGGAGTACAGAGAAATAATTATGAATTTTTACAATAAACCTGACAGGTACAATCTTAATGAAGACAGTGAGCTATTCTCTCTCTTAATTAAAACTCTTGCCCGTTAATTGTTTATTTCTGTATTTTCATTCCGTTTATTATAGTATTTCCTGCCATTTGATTGTCTTTTGTGAGAATTTAGCCTTACATTGTTCGTGATAATTTATCTCAAAAGTATCAAGATTTCAATATTTTGTTCTTCGATCGAGATGAGGACCTTATGCACCAATAAATGCAGATTGGAAATACAGTGCTCTTATTCCCCCTCGGAAGGCCCCATGGCCAGGGATACAAGGGGGATACAAAAAAATACAATATAAGCAGCAACCAAAAAACGACAACAATAGCCAAACAACATATAAAGTTTAAAAGAACCATACCTGAGGTCTGGTCAAAGCGCAGAGAAGACAACCATACACTATGAAATAAATGAAAACAAAATGCTATTCTGTTTGATTCTTAACTGCAGGGCTCTTTAGAATCCTTTTTAAAGTCCCAAATGAGTGGCATCCCTGTACTGAATAAGGCAGGGAACTCCAGACCTGTTGACAAGCAATGAGGGGATTGAAATCTGACCGTGTAGTTGGGGTTGGAGGAATGCAGATATTATGGGAAGACCGAAGGCTATATGGAGCTGAATCAGAAATAAACACGGGAGTATTTTAACGAGACTTTGGAAGATTGCCATGAAGCTGATGAAAGAAAAAATAAGCACAAGAAATAATGTAAATGGACTTTAGACTTCATAGTGGCTTTGGTGATGAACGGCTGGTGTCCATAATTGTGATTGTCGTGATTTATTGTGCATGACAGAAAGTGACCGCAGTGTAGGGGAAAAAGTAGACATCCGTACACTGGGGCAATATTAAACATATGAATGGACAACGCACAAAAAAAACAAGCTTCAGAATAGATCCAGGAAATGTGTGTCCGAGTTTTCGAATGATACCCAAACTCCGTGAGGCCTTTACCCTAATAATGGCTATATGGTATCTAAATGAAGGTTCTCATCAAGCAGGATACCAAGAAACCGGGCCACCTGATTCTCTGGTCTACACAAGAAGCCTTGTGACACCTGAAGGTGTGTAAGCTAAGGGAAAGCTAAACTAATTTGAGAAAAAATAAAAAAATGTGGCTTCCCAACATTCAAGGCCATGTAATTCGCACCAAATCATGAAATTACTCTCTCCAGTATTGCCATAAGGTTAGACCTGATATCACATTCATGTTTCTTTAGCAGTAAGCTCTTTGATATGCCAATGAGTACTGAACTTCTGACTTCATAAGACTGTAAGAATAAATTTATGCTACTGAAGAATGATTACAAATTTTTCTTCGTAACGTCAAAAGTAGTACAAAATGATAAATTTAAACAAAACTCCCTTAAATTACTTTATTGCCTATAGCATTAAAAATAGTTCATTTAATTGTTTATTGAACATATCATCAAATAACTAACATCACAGTTTGCAGTTGGCACGCAGACAAGAAAAAACGTAGAAAAAGGGGAAGGGGTGGGGGGCAAGAAACAAAATAAAAAAACTCATAATATAATGAGATAGGGGAAACAAAAATCATGCGTGAACTAAAGAGTTTTTTTTTATCATTCTTTTATTCCAAGAATTTTTGTCATTCTTTTATTCTTGAATTTTATCATTCTTTTATTCCATCTCACACATGTAAGGGGCATCGAATGTTAATTGAGTGGAGAAGATGATGATCGCCCTGACTTGAGACAAAAGAGGGGGTGTAAAACCGTGGGTTGATCACTACAGAGATGAAGAAAAGGGAAGGATGTAATGATAGAATATAAAGTAATTCCACGGATTAGATGCTGAAAAATTAGCAGAGTGTACAAGGTTTCTAGACTTATCTTTTGCCTTTGAAAGTCGTTTCAGAGAAGAGGAAACGTCTGTCATCCGTATGATCAAGAAGTATCAGATATAAGATTAGACTAAAGAGCACGACAATTGATTTGGAAAGCGATCAGAAATTAAGCAAAAAGTTTTTTCAGTTTTATTTCACTCAAGATATGGAGCAATATTTCACATTAAAGCTTAAAGTTGTAGCTCTGTTTATTTTAAGTTTTAATGTTGCTCCTTACTTTCTTACTTTTCTTAAAATTCTTACTTTCTTTCAATTTAATCATAGGCAGCCCAATAGTGCTGCCTAAGTAAAGAACGATGTTGGCACAATGTATTATTTATTTAATTTTTTTTTCTAGACCAGCGCACTTCCTATCGAAGGAGTTGTCGTAGAAACTTTCAAAAGGGCTCATTCGATTAGAAATTGGAATGGCTAGTGCCCTTTTATATAGTCAAAAGTGATTGGAAGGCAACTAACACCCCTTCCATACCCACCATTTCCCCAAACACATCCAATCGAAATTTTTAGATAGCCATTTTGTCCAACGTAATTGATTTCCAGATAGAAATTATGTTTTTTAGGAAGACACTCCCTCACAGCCCACAGGGCAAGGTTGAAAGTTATGCCCTGGGGACATATAAGGTTTTATAAAAAGCTTTGTCGTAGGAACTTCAAAAAGGGCTTATTCGATTGGAAATTCAAAGGGCTAGTACCCTTTTTAATAGTCGAAAGTGATTGGAGGGCAACTAACCCCCCTCTCACGCCCACCTTTTCCCCAAACACATTCAATCAAAATTTTAAGATAGCCATTTTGTTCAACGTAGTTGAAAGTTTTGAAACTAGGTTTTGAGGATGACACCCCCCCACTGCCCTCTGGGCAAGGGTTGTAGGCTATACCCTGGGGGCATATAGGATTTTTATAGAAAGTATTGTCGTAGAAACTTCAAAAAGGGCTCATTCGATTGGAAATGGAAATGGCTAGTATCCTTTTTAATATTCGAAAGTAATTGGAAGGCAACTAAAACCCCATCCACGCCCACCATTTCCCCAAATACATCTAATCAAAATTTTGAGATAACCATTTTTGTCAACGCAGTTGAAAGTTCTGGAAAATATATGTTTGAGCGGGACACTCCCCCACAGTCTTCATGGCAACGGTTATAAGTTATCCCCTGGGGGCGTATAAGGTTTTTATTGAAAGTTTTGTCGTAGAAGCTTGAAAAGGGCTCATTCAATTGGAAAATCAAAGGGCTAGTGTCCTTTCGAAAGTGATTGGCGAGCAACTAACCCCCCTCTCACGCTCACCTTTTCCCAAAACACATCCAATCAAAATTTTTAGATAGCCATTTTGTTTAACGTAGTTGAAAGTTTCGGAAATTAGGTCTTTAAGAAGACGACCCCCTCACAGCCCTCAGGGCAAGGGTTGTAAGTTATGGCCTGAGGGCATATAAGGTTTTTATAGAAAGGATTGTCATAGAAACTTCACAAAGGGCTCATTCGATTGGAAATTGAAACGGCTAGTGCCCTTTTTAATTGTCAAAAGTAATGGGAGGGGAACTAACCCCCCTCTCACGCCCACCATTTCCCCAAACACCTACAATTAAAATTTTGAGTAAAGTACAAATTATATTCTGGCTTTTAGAAAGCATAGGGTTTAGAACCCTACTCAGATTAATTTCTGCTCTTTTTGATTTTGACTTATTTTAATTTCTGTTTGTTTTGGGTTACATTTATTTATTGATACTGATTTGTGGTAGATGTGTGCTTGGTAGATTATTTGATTCTATTTTTGTTCATTTTTGGTTTAATGTTTTTTTACTTTTTTTTGAAAAACTTATTTGTGAAAAAGGTTTTTTTGATTACTTAAAATATTAATTAAAAAGTCTCACTTTCTTACTTGCTAATTCCTGCAAATCTTAATCTTGACCAAATAAGTGTGAGGCTTAACAGATAAATTTTGACAAAAGGGTACATACAAGTTTGAAACAAATATCATTAATCTACTAAAAGAACCTGTATGGTGGGTGATAGATGGATCCCTGATCATTTTAAAAAAGGGTGAGAAACTACAGAAAATTGAGAAACTTGACTTGCCAACTTCTGAAGCTGAACAGAAAAGTGGATCGCCATAGATTGCCCTTCAAGACTAAGAATTCTACGGGTTAATGATTCAAGTATTTTGCTAATATCTAAGAATAAAGCAACAAAAATCCAACCGGAATCTAGTGCAGGACGCAAAAAAAGTAAAAGCTTTTATGTGAAACAGTGTGTATGCGAGATCAGTGTAAGCATAGAAACAAAAATGATACGCGACGAAAATCATGTTTAAATATTTAGTGACATATAATGACAGTAATCCAAAAGAAAAAGATGGTGAAATTTTGGTAATGTTTATAACTACAACTTTATTTAATGTTGGTCATTTCCTGGTCATTTCCAGGCTAAGCAATTACTCCGTTTTAACGCAAACGTGGCCCAACTGTAAGCTATTATAAACTTTGCGTCACCTTGTTTCCAATAATGAAACGCATGTTTACGTACTTTTTCTTATGAATGGCTGTATAGGGTTGCGTTTTCCTCGTTTTTCAAATTATTATTTATTATTATTATCTCAAATTATTTGCGTTATTATTATGTATTTTATATTATTATTATTATATATTTTATATAATTTTATAACCCTTATAGTATAATAAATCCTTATGGGTTTCTTACCGTTCCTTATAATTGAAACCATCCTCAAATTGTTTCCCCCAAAAACGCCTTTCATTCTGTTAAGACAGATTTTTAATTCAAACTGCCAAACTGAAAATCCAACTGTTTCATTTTGGTATTACGTTGCTTCAAGGTTCTTATGCTAAGAATTCGCTATTTCTTATGAATTCTCATTAAAACGTTAGATGCATTAATTATTGTATCTTTTTATCATTTCTTCGAAAAATACAAATATAACTAAACATATATAAATGTTTCTGTACTTCTTTTTTTTCTTTTTTTTTTATTCTGAAACGAACTTAGGCCGTACCCCCAAATTTCCCCCCAAAAAAACATTCCATTCAAAAATTACAATGGGCATGATTTTTTTCGCCGGAGACTGAAGCAGCATGTCTACTGACTTGATTTATATTAAGACGCCTAATTGATAATTTTTTTTAAATGCGAAGGAATGTAAGTCGACTTTTTTTCTAATTATAGAAATATTATAAATAGGATTATAGAAATATTATAGGATTTATAGAAATATTCTAGCATCTCTTTTTACAGCTAAGTTTTTACTTACTTGTTTTTAGTTCAATTGCTTCTCTTAAAGATTGTAGTAAACCGCAGGCGGTGAAAAGTCAGGCTCCCTCACAAAAACAAAAAAAAAACAAAATGATCTGGGTCTTAAAGGCCAAATGAAAATACTGACAAAACACAACAAGGCCATACGGTTGTCTGTTGCTAGATTTTCAGACTCTCTTGTCGGTAAATTTGCCAAAGGATAAAGGACCTCTCCAGGGGGCTTAGTTATCAAGATCCATCAAGAATTTGGGGGTTGACAAGTGACAAAAGTCGACATTTGCTAATGAACGAGTGAAATCACGCTTGTTTTTACGAACGCGACACATCTCGACGGAAGAAAGAAAAGCACAAGACAAGGAATTTTGATTGAACTGATATTTTTATCAAATGAGCAAACTTTTATACGCTGGGATAGTTTTTCGAGGGGTAACCGTCTAGGGAGGGAATCATCCGGGAGGGGCATTAGCCAGAAAAAAACAAGAAACGACGAAAAATCATTCAAAGTTGAATTCAAAGTGTTTTCTTTGGGGGGGGGGGCAGGGAGTTATTTGGACACTATAAATACATAAACAACTTAAAGATTTTCGTTGAAAGTCAAATTCAAAGCCATCTTTCTTCTCTGGGTTTACCGGTGACAGTCGTTCTAAGATTTCTGATTACCATACATATATATAAATATATATAAATTTCAAATGGATGGTAAGTTTGAAGGAAACCAAGAGCGTAGTTTCCTATGAGGCAGGGGGGACAACAGCCCCTCCCAGAACTTAGTCTGCCTCTCCCCAGACCCAAGTTTGCCCCTCCCCCATCTGAAATTTAGTTTCTTCCAAAATCTTGTCAAAACTAAGATAAATCTGCATATTTCAAGCATCAACAGAAACAGATCAGTTTTTTAGCACATATTTACCTTTACAGTACTATAAGTTACCTTTATATAGTACTAGTACCTTTATAGTACTTTTAAATTACTAATTAGTGCCTTTATGATACCAAACGGCTTATTTTTTAGTTTCTACTGTCATTTTTACTTGGTTTGGTAAACTTGGTTCCATCTTTGCCCCCCCCCCCCTCCCAGTATTTGGACGAAATTACGCCCCCTGAAAGAAACCTTACCGGGGTCTTAACCTTACCTGAATTTTGACAAGGACCGCTAAGAAATTGTTATTTGGGTACAATATAGGGTAATTACATGCATATATATATATATATATACATAAACTCGGCTAGAAACTAACCTAGATATCCTAATCTGAATATGTGAGGCTTTTATTTATCCATCGACTTGCCTAGGAAAGGCTCCCGGATCGCCATATTGCGTGGCAATCTTCCATCTACAATTTCTGGCTGCAAAACTTCCATATAAAATTTATGTAGCTTTGAAAACATTTTGTGTTGCCAGAAATTTTTGTCGCGGTTGATCTTTTCAACGTGGATATCTCCTTTACCGAAGTACACAACGAAAAGTCCCAGGTCGAGGTCGCAACATTCCAGCTGTATCTGAACTTGATAAAAATAATTATGGTTCCTCATTAAATGGACGCTATTTTTATTGTCAAGGAAAACACATTTATTTCTCTTAAGCCAGTCTGCCATTGAAACGTCTTTAGCAGTGAGGGAACATTTTACTTCCAGAATCGCTCTTCCTCCTCCAGGAAGAGCAACAGTGCCATCTGGGCTGGCAGCTAGAAACCCCTCAGTTTTATGACCAAACAGTCCAGCAGAAGTGACTTTGTAATTTGTTTTTTTTTTTTGCTCAAAAGCAGCCAGAGCCATAGGCTCATGTACATGCCCGTGTTCCATAGCTCTGGTTTGGTGATCAGGGGCTATACAAAGTGCACAATATCACAGTAACGTGTCTTTTACTTGCCGAAATAATAAATGTAATAAATAATAAATAAAAAAAAAATAACAAATGTAAAAGAAAACATATATACAATGCCTAACTATGACATAACTTTTTCCTAATTCCTTCAATAAGACACTGAAATATAGTTACCTTTTCTCGGCTAGTCAGCCAATCAAGGCGGGCGACTGCGCAGAAATTCCCAAAGCGACAAGATCAGTCAAATGATAATTGCTTTGAACGGATTTTCATTATTTTTCCAGCAGGTAAACCAAAGTATTTTTAGGGACTGACCTTTCCTGTACTTAAATTAGACAATTCTGTCCTAATTAATAAAAAAAAAAAAAAAACAGCATTCATATTTCCCGATGATGTAAGTCCCATCAAAATTGAATATCTATATCAGGCACAAATTGAAAAAAATTAAATGGTTTTTCTAAGATATCTGGGAAATTCGGTGTCGGCTTTTAGTTTTCTCTCATTTATTTAAATCAATTATATGAGTTCTACAAGTAATATCAAGGCCGCCAACATAATTCTAAATAGCTTGACCATACAAATTAAAAACGTTTATAATGGACGAGATAGGGCAAGTCTTTTTAGGTACCACATCCCCTTAAGTAATCTAGTTATAATGTTGGCTTTCTTTCAAATTAAGCAACCGTGGCATGTGGTTGGAACGAAAGAAGGAGGAAAGATAGAGATTTTTACCAAGATTCTTAATAAATCCATATAATTTATCTCTTTCAGCATTGGTCTTATTTATTTTGATGTTCCTGTAAATGAAGACGACTACTTCAGTATTCCTCCATTACAAGGGTTTGTGATGAATCGTGTTCTTGGAGACTACATGGAAACCCTTTTATATAAGATCTCAGTTTCAATGGATGAAAAAACTACTGTTTCTGAGGTAATTTTTATTATTTTCATTGTTTAATGTGTTTGCCTGTTAATTGTATATGTATTGGTCCCCTTTCCTCAGACTATTGGGGATGAGTCTTGGTGTTGCAACAAGTGAGTCTGTAGTTGCTACACTTTTCCAGTTCAGTGAATTTTCATATTGTGAAAGTTTTGTGGAAAGTTTGTGAAAGTTTCATATTGTGTTGTTCAATAGGTTCAATTTCTTAAACGAACAGAAATTATTATGTATATGAAGGGGATTGCCCCCTCCTCAACACCTCGCTATTTGCGCTAAAGTTTAAATTTAAGTTCAATGGTTAAACTTAATGTTTTTAGTTAGTTAACCATCACTGCTGAGGCAAATATCTGATTTAGTGATGGGAGGGATTAAACTTGTATAGAACATTAGTAGGCTTAGGAACAAGGACAAACATATCGCATCCTGAAGAAAGGGGATAAATGCATTTGCCCCTTTCTTCAGAGAGTTAGAGATAAGTCTTGATGCTGCAACAAATGAGTCTTCAGGTTTCCAGTTCAGTGAACTTATGACCGACATCTAAGGACGGTTGAGACATGGTAAGCAGTGAAATAGGAAGACGTCAGCACTGCAGCACTTCACCACCACGCTGAATTCACTGACATCTGGAGGGTCTATAGTTTTAAGTAAGGACGGTTGAGA